>PVJX010011973.1:0-51789 GCA_004027295.1 Dolichotis patagonum | reverse complement strand
GGAATAGAAACAGACCCGAGGATCAGTGGAATAGATTGGAAGATACAACCACAACTGCAAACTCACTCAACCACCTTATCTTTGATAAAGGGGCCAAACATGTTCACTGGAAGAATGACAGTCTCTTTAACAAATGGTGCTGGAAAAATTGGCTGTCCATATGCAGAAGACTAAAACTAGACCCATGTCTATCACCATATACTAAACTAAAATCTAAATGGATTAAAGATCTAAATATTAAAACAGAAACACTAAAACTGCTGGAAGACAAAGTAGGTAAAAACCTCAAAGATATAGGGGTAGGATGAGAATTCATGAACAAGAACCAAAGTACACGGGAAGTACTTCCCAGAATCAATAACTGGGACCATATCTTATTAAAGAGTTTCTGCATGTCAAAAGAGGTTTCCAGCATAGTGAAAAGAAAACTCACAAATTGGGAAAAAATCTTCATGGACAGCGCCTCAGACAAAGGACTTCTGTCTAGAACTTATAAAAAATTAAAAAGAATCAGACCATCGAAATTCAAAGACCCAATCCAAAAATGGGCATCTGAAATGAATACACAGTTCTCAGATGAAGAAATACGAATGGCAAATAAATACATGAAAAAATGTTCATCATCATTAGTCATGAGAGAAATGCAAATTAAAACCACACTGAGATTCCATCTCTCTCCAGTAAGAATGGCCAAGATAGAAAACACTACCAACAACAAGTGTTGGAGAGGCTGTGGGGAAAAAGGAACTCTTCTGCACTGTTGGTGGGAGTGTAGACTGGTGCAACCACTGTGAAGGTCAGTCTGGAGATTCCTCAAAAAGCTGGGTATGGAAGTCCCATTTGACCCAGCTATTCTGCTTCTAGACATATTCCCAGAAGAACTGAAAACATCATACCACAGTGATATATGTGCACCCATGTTTATAGCAGCACAATTTGTAATAGCCAGATCTTGGAAACAACCTAAGTGCCCATCAACTGAGGAATGGATAAAAAAGTTGTGGCATTTTTATTCAATGGAGTACTACTCAGCTATAATGAATGATCACATTAAGATATTTATAAATAAATGGACACGATTTGAGACCATTCTCTTAAGTGAAATAAACCAAACTCACAAGGGTAAATACCATATAGTCTCCCTAGCATGAGATTTGATAAGAGTATATAAGACTTTGTGGTAAGCATGAGTCCTCATCTCATAACCTTGAAGTCTTTCAAAGTTTTCAATCATCAGTTGGAATGGCTTTATCCTGTTTTGTTTGACTGTATCATACATGATGATATGAACAGCTGTTTTGAAGAAAACAAAACATTATGACAGCTATGGCTGATTTAATATCATCCTTTTAGAAGTCCTACCATGCTTTTTTGTTCTACTACTGTTGGTTCTACCTATCACATTGTGTCTTATGGGAATTTGCATATGTGTGATAGTTTAAACAAAATTTTTTTATCGAAAATGAGACGTTATAGTACCCATTAATCATTTTCTGTTATTCGATTCAGAAAGCCTGTAATTCTTTCACTCTATGCATGGCTTTATACTATTGTGTTATGTTTGATATTATTGTATTTGAAACTATGCTCAACTATAGCAGAGTAAGAGATATGATGTTAGCTACTGTTGATGTCCAGTTGTCTTAATGTAAAGTACTGTGTTGCCTATGTTGTCCTGTTCTAATCTGCTCTGTACTGCCCCATTTTGTTTTATTCTCTTTCAAATAAAAAAATAAAAAAAGAAAGAAAAAGAAAGAATAATAAAGAATCAGGAAATAAAAATTAAACAGCTGCAAGATGATGCAAACAATAATAACATAAGATTAATAGGGATAAATGAAAAAGAAGGGGACAGCCCAAATGATATCAAGAGGATACTTACAGAAGTAATAGCTGAAAACTTCCCAAACATGAGAATGGAAACTGACATTTGGATTAGTGAAGCATATAGAACTCCAAATAGCCATAACAAAAATAAAACTACACCCAGACACATTATAATCACCATACAAGAAATCCACCATAAGAACAGAATGCTAAAAGCTGTTAGAGAGAAAAGACATATCACCTATAAAGGAAAACCTATCAGAATCACAGCAGACTTCTCAACACAAACAGTGAAGTCCAGAAGATCATGGAGTGAAGTATTTCAGATCATAAAGGAAAACCACTTCCAACCCAGACTGATGTACGCTGCAAAACTGTCCTTCAAAATGGATGGAGAAATAAGATACTTCCAAGACAAAGAAAAGCTGAAAAACTTCACAAACACCAAACCAACCCTGCAAAGAATACTGAAAGACATTATAGATACACATAAGATAAAACCACCACACAAGGCAGACAATTAAACAGAATGGAAAGATAAAGATACAACAGCAGAAGGAATAAAAAAACCAGACCCTTGAAATTCAAAGGTCCAATCCAAAAATGGGCATCCAAGATGAATACACAGTTCTCAGATGAAGAAATATGAATGGCAAATGAAAAAATGAAAAGATGTTCATCATCATTAGTCATGAGAGAAATGCAAATTAAAACCACACTGAGATTGCCAGAGGATACTTACAGAAGTAATAGCTGAAAACTTCCCAAACATGAGAATGGAAACTGACATTTGGATTAGTGAAGCCTATAGAACTCCAAATAGCCATAACCAAAATAAAACTGATGGACAGGTTAAAAAAAAATACCAACAACAAATGCTGGACAGGCTGTAAGGAAAAAAGAGCTCTTCTGCACTGTTGGTGGGAGTGTAGACTGGCGTAACCACTCTGGAGGTCACTCTGGAGATTCCTCAAAAAGCTCGGTTTGGAAGTCCCATTTGACCCAGCTATTCCACTTCTAGGCATAGTCCCAGAAGAACTGAAAACATCACACCACAGTGATATATGTGCACCCATGTTTATAGCAGCACAATTTGTAATAGCCAGATTTTGGAAACAACCTAAGTGCCCATCAACTGAGGAATGGATAAAAAAGTTGTGGTATTTTTATACAATGGAGTACTACTCAGCTATAAAGAATGGTCACATTGAGATATTTATAAATAAATGGACACAACTTGAAGCCATACTCATAAGCAAAATAAACCAATCTCACATGTGTAAATACCATATAGTCTCCTTAGTATGAGAGTTGATAAGAGTATATAACATTTTATGGTAATCATGATTCCCCATTTCATTACTTTAAAGCCTTTTAATGTTTTCAGTCATCAGTTGGAATGGTTTTATTCTCTTTTGTTTGACTTTATTATGCATGATGTTATGAACAGCTGTTTTGAAGCAAACAAAACATTATGGCAGCCATTGCTGATTTAATATCACATGGTTTAGAAGTCCTACCATGCTTCTATTCTTCTATTACCATTGGTTCTATCATGTTGTGTCTTATTGGGATTTTAATATATGTGATAGTATAAACAAATCTTTTTATTGAACATGAGATATTATAGTAGCCATTGATCATAGTTATTCTGTTCAGAATGTCCTGTAATTCTTTCATTCTCTTGAATGGTTTTATACTACTGAGTTATGTTTGATATTATAGTATTTGAATCTATGCTCAACTATAGCAGAGAGATATTTTGACAGCTACTGTTAATGTCTGGCTGTCTTATTGTAAAGTGCTGTGCTGCCTATGTTGTTCTGTTCTAATATGCTTTTTTCTGCCGTCTTTTGTTTTATTCTCTTTAAAATAAAAAAGTAATGATACCAGCTATTGACTATATGAAGTATTTCACATGTGATTTGAATTTTGTACACAAATTCTCTACCTACTCATATGTCTTCAAGATTTCTAGCTACTTTGTCTTCCAACAGATTTACTGCTTCTTTTTTAATATTTAGAACTCTGATCCATTTAGACATTAGTACATGGTGATAGGCAGGGATCTAGTTATAGTTTTCAGCATATGCAGAGCCAATTTTTCCAACACCATTTATTAATGTGGTATCTTTTTTCCAGTGGACTTGTTTGGGCCCTTTCTCAAAGATAAGGGGGCTGAGTATGTTTGTGGTTGTAGTTGTATCTTCTAATCTATTCCACTGATTCATGTCTGTTTTTATTGCAGGACCATGCTGATTTTAATACAGTAGATTTGTAGTATAACTTCAAGTAAGGGATTGTTATGCCTCTTGCCCTGCCTTTGTTGCTTAGAATTACTGTTGTTAACAGGAAGAAACCACCAGGTAGGACAAGAAATTAAATAAGATGGAAAAGCAGAAAGCAAACAATTGGACCATAATATGGCAAAGTAAAAACAGTACATATCAATGATATCCATATATATAAATGGTCTCAATTCAACTACTAAAAGAAATAGGTTGAAGAAAGGATCAAGAAACATGATCCTACATTATGCTGTATACAAGAAACACATATGACCCAAAAGTAAACTCATAGATTTAAAATCAAAGGATGGAAAAGGAGTATTCCATTCAATAGAAACCCAGAAAAAAGCATAGGTAACTATTCTACTTGAAGACAATGTGAACTTCAAACCTAAAATGATTAAAAGAGACAAAGAAGTTCATTACATACTCATAAGTGGAAAAATTCAAGAGGAAGAACTAACACTTATAAATATATATGCACCAAACACAGGAGCACCCAACTATATAAGACAGATACTAAGGGACTTGAAAAACCAAATGCACAAGAACACAATTATAACAGCGGACCTTAAGAGCCCACTGTCACAAAGAGATAGATCACTAGACAAAAAGTCAGCAAAGAAATAATACAACAGAATCATACCTGCGAGCATTTGGACTTAGTAGATATTTATAGAGTGTTCCACCCAACCACATCAGAATACACGCTCTTCTCAGCTGCACATGGGACATTCTATAAAATAGACCATATATTATCCCATAAAACATTCTTAAGTAAATGCACAGGTATTGAGATTATCCCATGCATAACATCTGACCATAGTGCACAGAAATTTGAAATTCATTGCAAAAGAATCTACAAAATCTGCATAAGCACATGGAAATTAAATAGCAACCTTTTGAACAACCAATGGGCTATACATGAAATTAAAAAAGAAAAAAAGGAATACACACTATTCAATGAAAATGCAGAAGCAACATACTGTCATCTGTGTGATGCAATGAAAGCAGTCTTAAGAGGGAAATATATAACAATAAATTGTCATATCAAGAAAACAGAACAGGGCTGGGGATTTAGCTCAGTGGCTTAAGTGCCTGTCTCGCAAGTGTGAGGTCATGAGTTCAATCCCCAGTACCAAAAAAAAAAAATCTTGCTTGTAAAGAAAACAGAACAAGCACAAATAAACAAGCTAATGCTTCATCTCAAGCTTCTAGACAAAGAAGAGCCAGTTAAACCCAAAGCTCATAAAAGAAATTGCAAAGATTAGAGCAGAAATCAATGCAATTGAAACTAAAAAAATTACAAAGAATTAATGAATCAAAAAGCTGGTTTTTTGAGAGAATAAAGAAAATTCAGGAACCTCTAGCTAACCTTATATAGAAAAAAAGAAAAAACCCTAATTATTGCAATAAGGATTGAAAAGAGCAAAATTACTACAGATCCCATGGAAATTCAAAAGATAATGAATACCTACTTTGAAAATATCTATGCACATAGTGTGGAAAACACAGAGGAAATGGGCAGATTTCTAGAGACCTATGAACTACCAAAGCTCAACCAAGGAGATTTAGCAATTTTGAATAACCCACTATCAGCTATTGAAATTGAAAATGTAATAAAAAAAACTTATCAACAAAGAAAAGCCCAGGTCTTGATGGATTCACAACTGAATTCTACAAGAAATTTAGAAAAGAATTAATGCCAATACTCCTTAAACTCCTCAATGAAATGGAAAAGAAAGCAATCCTACCTAAATCATTCCTAGAGGCAAGTATTACTCTGATACCAAAACCAGAGAAAGACCCAACCAAAAAGAAGGACTATAGGTCAATCTCACTAATGAACATTGATGCAAAGATTCTCAATAAAATACTGGCAAACAGAATGCAGCAAATCATCAAGAAGATTATACATCTTGACCAAGTGGGGTTCATTCCAGGAATGCAGGGATGGTTTAACATATGCAAATCAATAAATGTAATACACCACATCAAAAGAGCCAAAAACAAAAATCACCTGGTCATCTAAATAGATGCAGAAAAGCTTTCAATAAGGTCCAACACATATTCATGACAAAAAACATTCAGAAATTTGGAATACACTATGTCAATCTCAACATTATAAAGGCCATGGATGACAAACCAATATCCAACATTATACTAAAAGAACAAAAACTGAAAGCATTCACTCTAAAATCAGGAACAGGACAAGCATGTCCACTATCACCACTCCTTTTCAATATAGTTCTGGAAACACTAGCCAGGGCAATCAGACAAGAGAGAGAAATAAAAGGAATAAAGATAGGAAAGGAAGAAGTTAAATTATCACTATTTGCAGATGACATGATACTCTATATAAAAGATCCAAAAAAACTCCTTTAAAAGACTACTAGAGGTAATAAATTCAGCAGTGTAGCTGGATACAAAGTCAATGCTCAAAAATCAATAGCATTCCTGTACACAAACAAAACTCAACGAGAGAGAAATTATGGAAATATCACCTTTCTCAATAACATCTAAAAAAATGAAATACCTAGGAATCAACTTAACCAAGAGGTAAATTCTGAAAACTATGAAAATTATACTACACTAAAATTATACTACACTAAGATTATGCTACACTGAAAATTATACTACACTAAAAAAGGAGATTGAAGAGAATATTTGAAAATGGAAGGATATTCCTTGCTCTTGACTAGGAAGAGCCAACATTGTGAAAATGGCCATACGCCCAAAACTGTTATACAGATTTAATGCAATCTCAATCAAAATACCATTGACATACCTCACAGATCTAGAGAAAACACTCCTAAAATTCATTTGGAAACAGAAAAAACCTAGAATAGCAAAGGCAATTTTGGGCAATAAAGGCAAGGCAGGAGGCATCTCAATTCCTGACTTGAAACTGTACTACAAAGCCACAGTGATAAAAAAAAAAAAATCAGCATGGTACTGGCAAAGAAAGAGACCTGAGGATCAATGGAACTGATTAGAATATGCAAACACAACTACAAAGACACTCAGCCACCTGATGTTTGACAAAGGGGCTAAACACTGGAGGAAGGATAGACTCTTTTATAAATGCTGTTGGAAAAATTGGCTCTCCATATGCAGAAGACTGAAACTAGATCCATGCCTATCACCATGCACAAAACTAAAGTCTAAATGGATCAAAGACCTAAACATTAAAAAAGAAACACTAAATCTACTGGAAAATACAGTAGGTTAAAATCTTGGAGACAGGGGTAGGCAGAGAATTCATGAACAAAACACAAACTGCATGGGAAAGGCTTCAGAGAATCAGAAACTGGGATCTCATATTATTGAAAAGTTTCTGCACTTCAAAAGAAATCACCATCAGAGTGAAAAGAAAACACACAGAATGGGAAAGAATTTTAGCCAGCAACCCCTCAAACAACTTATATCAAGAACATACAAAGATTGAAAAGCATCAAGATGCCCAAATTCATAGACCCTCTCCAAAAATGGACATCTGAGATGATCACACAGTTCTCAGATGAAGTTACACAAATGGCAAATAAATACATGAAGAAATGTTCACCATCACTTGTCATTTGAGAAATGCAAATTAAAACAGCATTGAGATTTCATCTCACCCTGGAAAGAATAGCTGCCATCAAGAAATCAACTGATAAGAAATATTGGTGAGGCTACGGGGGAAATGGAGCACTGCTCCACTGTTGGTGGGAGTGTAGACTGGTGCAACCACTATGGAAATCAGTATGGAGAGTTCTCAGAAGACTAGGAGTAGAAGTTGCATTCAACCCAGGTATTCCTCTCCTGTGTATTTTCCTGGAGAAACTGAAAAGGACTTATCACAGTGATATGTGTGCACCCATGTTCGTAGCAGCACAATATGTAATAGCTAAATCTTGGAAACAACCAAGATGCCCATCAACCGCAGAGTGGATGAAAAAGATGTGGTATTTTTATACAATGGAGTATTACTCAGCTATGAAGAAGGATGATCTTGAGGCCTTCATAGGTAAATGGAGACAGTTTGAAAATATCCTCATTAGTGAAATAAATAAGAACCATATTTATAAATATGGCATTGTGTCTCTAGTGTAAAAAATAAGAACTTTAGGAGTAATAAAGCCCCAAATGTGTAATTGCTTCTGTAAAAAAGAGAGGAAAAGAAATGAACTATCACATTACTGGTTTTTTGTCAGATCATGGAGTAGAACTGTTGCCAGTTTCATTGCTTGAATGTGTACTTTATATGTTTTAACTTTGTAACATTAAACAACTATTTCCAAGATGATAGTATGTAAGTTATCAACTAATGACTTCTCAGTATTTTTTGTTCTTTTCTCCCCCCCCTTGGAATCTTGTATTGTTGCTACCCTTTTTTCTATTTTGTTTGTTTTGTTTTTAAATAAAATTTTTTTAAACGTGCTGAGCAAAAAAAAAAGTATTCAGTGCAGATTAGGCCAATGTGAGGACCAGATCTCAGATACTGAAGACAGGCTTGCAGTTAGTGACCAGGAAAAGAAGGATTTCTCAACAAAGAAGAATAACTTAAGGTTAATTGGAGTCAATGAACAAGCAGATGATGCCACAAATGACATTAAAAAACTGTTTGCAGACATCATGACAGAAAACTGCCCTGGTGGAGAAATAGAATTTAACATACAGATAAGTGAGTCATATAAAATCCCAATCAACAATGATAAAAAAAAATCTACATCCCGGCATATCGTAGACAACATTACAGAAATTCAACACAAGAATAGAATCCTAAAAGCTGTTAGAGAATAGAAACAAATCAACTATAAAGGAAAGCCCATCAGAATTACAGCTGACTTCTCAACACAAACTCCCAAGTAAAGGAAAGCTTGGAGTAAAGTACTTCAAGTCCTAAAGGAAAACAACTTTCAATGCAGACTGATGTACCCCTCAAAACTATCTTTCAAAGTTGCTGGAGAAATAAGATATATTCATGACAAATAACATCTGTCTTACTTACTTTTCTTTCTTGTTGTTGAGACAAAATACATGATGCCAAAGTTAGGGAAGGGAAGGTTTACTTCTTATATGTTTGAGGTTTATGTCCACACTCAACTGACTCCAAGCAGCAGATTGGCATGGCTAACCACCATAAAAAGCAAGTGTGAACTGGTAAGAGAGAGAAGACATTTCTCTTCCTGACCTTACACTGTATCCCAACTCCACCCCTGGGCAGGTGAAGTACTCACACCATCAATCCCAGCACTAGACAACAAAGCAATCATGAACTCTAGATTCGAGCATCTATGATTACATGAGGCTTGAGGCAAAGCCACAGGAATACAAACCATAACAACACCTGAGGAAATTTATGACCACCAAACCAGCACTCCAAAATGTTCTGAAGGGCATTCTAGAAAGAGATAATATGGACTATAGCTCCCATGAACCACAACAGAAGGAATCCTTTAAGGAAGGCAAACAATTACAGGGAGGGGGAAAAACAGGGGAGTCAACAACAGAAAATAACATGACAATGATGTCAATGCATATCAGTTATAACCATCAGTGTTAATGGACTCAATTCACCAGTCAAAAGACACAGACTGGCAGAATGGATCAAGAAGCAAAAATATATTGCATACAAGAAACATTTAATTCAAAAAGATATTCATAGACTGAAAGTCAAAGGATGGAAACAATACTCCATGTGACAGGAAATCAGAAAAAAGCAGCGGCAGCTATTCTATTTGCAAACAGAGCGAATTTCAAACCAAGACTGAGTAAGAGAGAAAAAGGTCATTTACATCCTTGTAAAGGTAACAATTCAAGAGAAAGGGATAACAATCATGAATACACGTGCAACAAATACCAGTGCACCCAACTATATAAAATGATTACTAACAGACATGCAAATCAAATAGGCCTTAACACTGTTGTATTGGGAGACTTCAATACCTCACTATCACGAAAAGACAGATCAAATATACAAAAAATCAATAATGAAATATTAGAACTAATAATTGAATAATATTGAGCAAATGGACTTAGTAAATGTCTATCAATTGTTCCACCACACAACATCAGAATACACATTCTTCTCAGCTGCACATGGGACATTCTCCAAAATAGACCATCTACTTGTTCATAGGGCATGCTTAAGTAAATGCAAAGGAAACAAATTATTCCATGCATACTATCAGATCAGTACAATGAAATTGGAAATCCATGACAAAAGAAATAAGTATTTCATTGACACATGGAAATTAAATAGCACCCTACTGAACAACTAATAGGTCACAGATAAAATTAAAGAACAAATTAGTTTTCATAGTTGAATGATACAGACAATACAACATACTGGAATTTGTGGGACACAATGAAAGCAGTCTTAAGAGGGAAATTTATAGCAGTAAATACTTATATCAGGAGAACAGAGCAAATGTACATAAACAATTTAATCTTCAATCTCAAACTTCTGGAAAAAGAAGAGCAGGCTAAGCCAAAAGTTCATATTTGGGAGGAAATTATAAAGATCAAAGCACAAAATAACATATTGCAGAGTAAAAAAATACAAAGAACCAATGATTCAAAGAGTTGGTTCTTTAAAGATTAAATAAAATTGACATACCCTTAGCAAACCTTATGAAAAAGAGAGAAAAAAGACTCAAATCCATATAATTAGGAATGAAAAGGGTAGAATCAGAACAGACCCTGCAGAAATCCAGAAGATCATCTGCACTTACTTTGAAAACTTGTATTCTAATAAGATGGAAAATGCAGAATAAATAGACAGATTCCTAGATACATATGAATTACCAAAGTTGAATCAAGAATATATAAAAATGCTAAATAAACCAATATCAGTCAGTAAAATCAAAGATGTAATTAAAAATCTAACAGCAAAGAAAATCCCAGGCTCTAACAGATTCACTACTGAATTCTACAAGAAATTTAGAGAGAAATTTACACCACTATTTTTCAAACTCTTTAATGTAATGGAAAGGGAAGCAATATTTCCCAATTCATTCCTGGAAGCAAGCATTACTCTGATACTAAAATCAAAGAAGGACTCAACTAAAAAACAGAATTTCAGGTCAATTTCCCTAATGAATATTGATACAAAAATCCTCAAAAAAATAGGCAAACCTACTACTGCAGCAAATCATCAAGAAGGTTATACACCATGATCAAGTAGGATTAATCCCAGAGGTGTAGGGATGGTTTGACATATGTAAGTCCATAAATGTAATGTACCATATTAAAAGAATGAAGGACAGAAATCATATGATCATCTCAATAGATGCAGAAAAAAGCTTTTGATGAAGTCCAGTACACATTCATGATAAAAACCCTACAGAATATTGGAATAGATGGTCTTTATCTCAATCCAATAAAAACCATCTATGACAAACCAACAGCCAACACAATACTAAAGGACAAAAACTGAAAGCTTTCTGTCTAAAATCAGGAATAAGACAAGAATGTCCACTGTCTCCATTCTTAGTCAACATGGTTCTGGAAACTTTAGCTGAAGCAATTAGACAAGAGAGAGAAATAAAAGGAATAAAGATAGTAAAGGAAGAACTTAAGCTATCATTATTTGCAGATGATGTGATACTCTACTTAGAAGACCCCCCCAAGTATTCTACCAAAAGATTTTTAGATTGAATAAGAAAATTCAGTAATGTCGCTGGTTACAAAGTCAACACTCAAAAATCAATAGCCATCCTGCACATGAATTACAAACTCACAGAGAGAAAAAATCATGGAATAACACCTTTTATAATAGCATCAAAAAAATGAAATATATAGGAATCAATCTAATGAAGGATATAAAAGACCTCTACATTGAAAACTGCAGTACTCCGAAAAAGGAGATTGAAAAGGACATTAGAAAATGGCGAGCTATCCCATGCTCTTGAGTAGGAAGAACCAACATGGTGAAAATGGCCATACTTTCAAAACTGTTATATAGATTAAATGCAACCCAATTTAAATTCCAATAGTATATCTCACAGAATTAGAGAAAACAATCCTAAAATTCATCTGGAACCAGAAGAGTCCTAAAAGAGCAAAGGCAGTCTGTCACAACAAAGACTAAGATAGGGGGCTTTGCAATCCCTGACTTGAAATTATACTATAAAGCTACTGTGATAAAACAGTGTGGTACTGGCAAAAAAATAGACCTGAAGATCAATGGAACAAGTTATAAGATGCATAAACAACTCCAGATATACTAAGCCACCTTATCTTTGATAAAGGTGCCAAACACATTCACTGAAGAAAGATAGCCTCTTTAATAAATGGTGCTGGAAAAAACTGGCTGTACACATACTGAAGATTAAAACTTGACCCATATCTTTCACCAAGCACTAAGATAAAATCAGAATGGATCAAAGATCTAAGTATTAGAATAAAAATACCAAATCTTCTGGAATATAGAGTAGGTAAAACTCTCGAATACACAAGTGTAGATAAAGATTTACTGAACAAAATTCCAATTGCACAGGAACTATCACAAAGAATCAACAACCAAGATCTTACCTTATTGAAAAGCTTTGTACAGCAAGAGAAACCACAAACACTGTGAAGAGACAACCCATGAAGTGGGAGAAAATGTATGCCAGCTGTTCTTCAGACAAAGGGTTACTATCAAGAACATACAAAGAACTCAAAAAAGTCAGTTCTTCAGATTTAAAGATCCAATCCAAAAATGGGCATCTGAGATGAATACACACTTCTCAGATAATACGTGAAAAAACATTCAACATCACTGGTCATTGAATAGATGCAAAGTAAAACAACACTGAGATTCCCCTTCACCCCAGAAAGAATGGCTATCATCAAGAAACCATATGTGGGGTGTTGAGCAGAAGCCTGAGGGCTTCTTCCTCAGATCCCCCTCCTCACACCTGGGCTGCAATATTAGGCTGACTCTCAAAGCCTTGTTTTCTTTCCTCTCACTCCTTCCCAGGGACATGCAATGGAAAGCCCTAGACTGACTTCTAAGCAGACTAGATAGAAACTGTCCAATAAAAGGCAAAGTTGTGACCAGAAACCTTAGGAAAAAAAGTGTTCATTTCTCTGTCAAACTCTTGGAGAGACAGTAATAACTAGGTTCTAAAAGGTCCTGCAGCAAGTACACCCTTGTCTACAAGTTTGATCCAGTGTTTCCAGATGCTATGGCCAAGGTAACCACTTCCACATATGGTTACCATCAGCAGACAGCAGGTGCTGCTGGAGAGTCCTGTGGAATAAGAGCTTCTTGCCAACATCCTGGGAGTAAGCTTGTGCTCCAGACTAATGGTTTTCAGACTCTGCTTCTACAAAGGATCTGAGCAATCTTGAACCCGGCTCGGTCCTGGTCCAGGATTTCCCTGGTAAGTCTGGCTGTCAACAAACTCATGCACAAGAGCCCAGCTCAGGGCACAGCCACTTCACATTCTTGTGCACAGTATGGTTTGAACACCCAGGGGAGCTGGAGAGAATCTGGGTATAAATGTTCTATATCTCCTGTACAGCAGGGAGACAAAGAAGTTTTGACTTACACAGCAAGTCACTGTGTTGAAGTGGGTTGAAGTCAGCAAGTCACTTCCCTGGTGACCTTTCTCCATTTCCACAGATTGCCATCAAAAGAGCAGACAGAGAAATTGATTACTTTTACACCATGCACAAAATCAGACTCCACACCAAATCTTCAAGGTCCTTTGTAATACAGCTCCCCTTCATAGTCTCGTTTCCTGACTCTTTCCTCTCCCTTCCCAACTCCACCAGCTTTCTGTCCATCAAATATGCCTTCTGGCCTTCACTGCTCCTTCTGTCACTGGACTGGAACTTTGACATTCAAATCTCAGATGAAATGCCACCTGTCCACCTTCTTTACCCTAATCTGAGAGTTTTCTTCCAGTAGTCATATCACATTATTCTGTTCACTTCCTCTACATGAAGGGTCACTATCTGGAGATGTTTTAATTATTTTTTCATGTTTAGCATTTTATCATTTATTTAGTTTTATATTTTACTATTTCATCTTTTGACCCAGGGCATTAACCAACATCTACAACAACAACAACTGGTATGCAGTAGGCAATTAATAAATGTCAGTAGAGCAATGAATCTTCCCTGCACTGGAATGTAGGCACCGTGTCTGAGAAGATCCCTTGTTCCTTATTTGCACAGAGCACAATGATGTGGGATATCTGGTACTTGTGTGCACTCAATGATCATCTGCTGAAAGCATAGCATGCATGTGTTCTTCCAGGGAAGTTTGATGCTAGACTGCACATTTTACTTGTCACTTTTGTGGTAATTTTAGGACTATGCATTTGATTGAGACTTCAAGATGATAGGTATCAGCTTTTATTTACAGTGAAATGAAATAGCCAAATTGGCAGGTGCTAGAAGCTAAATGTATCTCATGTTGCCATCACCCAGTGTCCTAAAATGAGACAGATGAAGAGACACTGGCCAGAAAGGAGGATATTGTGAAAATGGGAGAGGAGAAACTCGTGTCTCTTGCCATGACTCCCAGACAAGATGTAACGTGAGAACAGAGGACCTTATGAAAGGTCCTGTAGTTGCTAGGGTTTCATTCTTGGAAAAACCATGGAACATCCCCTGAGGGGAAGGGTGGCCCACAAAACTCTTCCTCTTCCAGTCCATCATTACCTGTGCTGTGTGTTCCACCTGCGTTACTGTCTCAGAGAATTATAAGTTTTTTGTCCCCTGACACAGATCAGTCACTGGCAGCATGCTTTGGAAATAGTGCCTTTGGGGGCTGATTTTGAGATGGGTACTGGCTATGAGGATTTATTATAGGGGAGCATCAAAGAAAGCAGTTAGGGGAGGTGAATGAGCCAGCCATCAGTGTTCACTCTCAGGGGTCTCAGAAGCATCAGGTTGCGGAGGCCAGGAGGCTAGATTCCCACTGTCTTATACCAACTGGTCATTGCTATAGGCCCTGGGACAGGAACATGAATATGTGTCCCTCTCCTCACATGCTGTGATGTGGCACCAGTACCTGAACTTCTGTCCTTGCACAGAAGGTCAGAAGGGAGCAAGGTATATGGAGGGAATGGGCAGAACTCCTACAACCACCACTACAGCCTCCCTGAAAAATGTGCTGGCCATGTCTTTTGCTGGTTGATGGGATAGAAAGGCCAGCCCAGCTCTAAATACATGCCGCCATCTGGGACCTGGTGATTCTCTGTAATTAACAAATTTCTAGTGAATACACAAATGCACATACTGCAATGACCTGGGAGGATTGGGAGTGCTGGCTTTGGTGCACACAGGTGTCAGGAATCACAGTCACTGATATGGCTGCGGGACAGCCAGTCTTTGGGTAGCAGTGCAGAGCAGCAGCCCTGCCCCAGTGAAGGAGCACCAGCGTTGACAAGCTCCAATGAAGAGACTGGATATGTCCCAGGCACTGGCCAGCTGCTCCAGCGGGTCCTGAGTACAGGCATAGCTTCTCTACATGCAGCAGGTGGAGTTGCCTAATTGGTCCCTGTAGGCCCATGGCCCTTCACGGTAATCACTTGTCTTTGGGTATTACAGATTATATAAAGCCTGAGATCCTGATCACAAGCATCTTACTTTCCTCATTCATACAGATATCATCCACTTTGCTCTTCTCAGTTTTTATTGTAAAACAAGTCTGTTTCCTAATAAAAGCTGATGACCTAATATTTTTTTCATGGTAGTGAAAACAAAATTCTTCAAAGGCCAACAGGAATTCCAGAAATAAATTTAACATCTTTTGTAAGCACCTGCTATAAAGGGATGCTGAATCTATGTATTGTATATATACATATTATTTTATATATATGACAATGTTTTGAAAATGGTGAAAATTTTCATTTTATTTTCTGACCAAGTGCTGTGAGATTCCATTGGCTGTTTATTTTTTTTTTTGAGGATGATATTTCTGTAATTATGTAAAACAGCAAAAAGAGCAACATGAGCAAACCACGGCATACAACCTGTCTGTGTTAGGTTCTTTCTGCATCTTCCTTAAATATAGCAGATACCCAGTTAAACTGTATCAGTACTTACTTCGCTAGGTGCTATACAGATCTGTTATTCTCTGGCCAGATGGACAAGGGCATGTCCTTATAATATCCTGGGAAGGTTGTATGTCTCCCAAACTTCGCACTGTGGCAGACCAGAGGTACAATGAAATCTAAATCAGAAAATTTGAAAACAAGCACCAGTAACCTTATGCTTAAAGAATAATTTGTTTAAACATTGAAACAATCTACAGTTATCTGCTTTTTTGGAAGTTGGTACATGTGAGTCTGTGTTTACATTGTTTAAAGTTCATCTGGTGTCGTTATAAGTAGCTGTAGAGCTTTGGCTGTGATCCAAGTGTGTGTGTGTGTGTGTGTGTGTGTGTGTGTGTGTGTGTGTGTGTGTGTGTGTTTTGGGGCTGCATAGGAGAGAGAAAGCTGAGATGCAGTGGAAGAGAGTCCTAGGTCTCTGCAAAAGTCCTGCTCCTCTAGCGCCAGTGGCATTCCCAGTTGGGAGGGGCAATGATCTGTGAAAATGACCAATAAACAAGTCACTTCACTTGCAAAGACCTCTCCAACAGTGGTGCTTGGATGCAGCCAGACAACATGGTGTTGACTTTTTTTCTCTTTATAATAAGCTAAAATTACAGGGCTTTGGCTGTACAGACCCTGTCATAGCCAGTAAGGCAACGCAGCTTCCCCCAATGGATCTACAGTTCACACACAGTACTGGGATAAACCAGACACTGGTCACTGAATTCCTCATCTTGGGATTTTCCCATAGACCTGCCCTACAAATGCTGCTCTTTTCTGCCTTCCTCTTCCTCTACACAGCTGCCCTTTCAGGAAACGTGCTCATTGTGGTGGCCATCAGTGCCAGCACAGCTCTGCACACCCCCATGTACTTTTTTCTGGTTAATCTAGCCCTGGTGGACATCCTCTGCACCTCCACCATCCTGCCCAAGCTGCTAAGCATCATGGTTGCAAGGAAGACCATCTCCTATGGAGGCTGCATGGCACAGCTCTTCTTCTTCACGTGGTCATTGGGGGCTGAGCTGCTGCTTTTCTCAGCCATGGCCTATGACCGCTATGTGGCCATCAGCCGGCCATTGCACTATAGTGCATTGATGGGCCCCCACATGTGTGCCTTCCTGGCTGGGGTTGTGTGGGCCATCAGCCTCACCAACACCTCGATCAATAGCTGCCTCACCATGCGCCTGCAGTTCTGCAGGTCCAACATAGTTGAACATTTCTTCTGTGAGATCCCTCCACTTCTGAAACTCTCCTGCTCCCCAACTCACCTCAACGAGGCCATGGCCTTTGCAGCGGATGTGTTCCTGGCTGTGGGGAACTTCTCTGTGACAGTCCTCTTCTATGGCTTCATTGCCATCAGCATCCTTCACATTCGGTCTGCCAAAGGCAAGTGGAGAGCCTTCTCTACCTGCTCCTCCCACCTGCTGGTGGTCAGCATGTACTACTCCACTGTCATCTACACCTACATCCGTCCTGCATCCAGCTACACCCTGAACAAGGACAAGGTGGTGTCGGTCATCTACACATCTGTGGCACCCACCCTGAACCCCCTCATCTACACTCTGAGGAACAAGGACGTCAAAGTTGCACTCAGGAGACTTCTGTCCTGCAGCTGAGCCTGGCTGGACATCAGAACCTCACTGTGGCCCAGCATGTGTGTCTGGGGTGTGATGGGCAACAGGTATGACTGAGGGCATAGCTTTCCTAAAAGGCTGAGTCCTGTTGTTTAAGACATATCCTGTGGAACTGAGTGGGTACCATTGCAACACTGCTGCATTTTGGACTTTGGGGAAGCCTCTGACCACTCAAACATGGTATGATTGAGGGGGTGTCCCATGTATCTGTGAAAGGAGCACTAAATGAATTCAAAAAATTTCAGAGATGGGCACAATCTTTTCAGCAGCCCTGCCAGCTCTGTTTTCCACAAGGCGGGTTCTGGGTAAACACCATTGTGACTGTCCTGTATGTTTATAGCTAAGCGTGGTCTTTACCTTAGTCATAGCTGGCATGTGTTCAGGACGCTTGGGAAGATGAAGGAGGTTGGAGATTTTAGCAGGATAGTTCTTTCCTGTAAACAAAGTCTCCAAGAATGGTTTGTTATCAATTTTTAGCACCTTGGATGGAGATAGTTTGACAAGGCTCTTGCCACATCCTTGACGTGAACATGCTACTGGGCAGTGTGCAGTGGTCACAGGTCTTCATCCCGCTGCTTTCCTGTCCGCACTAACTCCAGATGAGGAAGATTTGCCCCCAGGGAGTCCCTGGGAATAAAGAGCCCTTGCGACTCATGTCTTTACTATTTCTGCCGAGAGGTAACTGTCAGGGGTGGATGCAGGAAACAGGAACCTGTTTAGTTGGGACAGTGTAGCCAAAGTGGACTCCTTGCAGGAACTGGGCTTTCAGTTCTTTTAGGGTGGCTGACTTCTTTGAACAAATCCTCACAGAATCCAGTGACATCTGTTGCCAACGAAGCTCATCACTGGTAATGCCTCCTGCTAGTCTCATAGTCCTGGGTCTTGTCCTGAACTGATCTTATAGTAAGAACTGCAATGACCTGTTGGCTTCTCTCTACCCTCTATGCTGGTTTCTCTGTCTCCCCTCAGTGTTAATTTATCTTTTTTCTTGCAGACTCCAGTCTCTTTGCTGGCATATTTACTGTCTTGTATTGTTATTTCTGTGCCAACCGTGTGGCAGGAAACTGACAATTGACTCCCATAATGAAAGATGGATGCATTGCTTATTTCCACCAGTTGGGTTTAGTTTTGGAGAGGCCAACAGAGATATTTTTGTGACATGATGGTTAAGGGAACTATGACATCCTTGTTTTTTCTTAATTTGAAACACACTCATGTCTCCAGGAAGACCCTTTGATTGCTGGTAAATGGAAGACTTTTCAGTGCAATCTTGGGACCTTTGAGCTTTGCATAGGAAGATGGCAAAGGGTGACTTGTCAGCGGAGCCTTGTTGAGGGTGGTTCTGGTCACATACCAGCACCTGAGCTTCAAAATGTTATTTCTTGGCCTGCTTTGCTACTCTAATCTCTGAGAAAGGGAAGCTGATAGAAAAGCTATTAGAGGTGAAACCTAATGCCATAAATCTGCACAAGTTCTCTCCCTACACATCCTAGTGTAGGGGGAACCAATCTGCACCGAGGTGAACCCCCATACCAACCACAGTGGACCCCTACCAGGGAATCCTTAAGGTGGCTCACATTTGTAACTCATATGCACACCTGTTTCTTTTGCTTCTTGTGTAACAGTAACCTAAAGAAGAACCAGGGGATTTTCTTCTCATTTCAAGTATATATTTTATTCTATTGAAAGTAGAAAACAGAAATATGTATAAAGGAAACAATTGAAAAGCAAAACCCTTGTAATTCTATCCAGAAGTAACATTTGTTAACCACTTACCAGTCCAATTATCTAAATACAGGATGACCAGAATTGCATTTTTGTTAAAGTTTATAAGACAATGTAACAGAAAACATCCAATGACAATGTTGTAAAATTTATTCAATACAAGAATTGATGGGTTAAAATGACATCTGACTGAGTGTAAGTCTAAATGTAAACAAATGTGCTTCCCTAGTGATGCTCAGGGTAAATACTTAAGTTGTAAATATTCCTAAGTTTTTTAGTCTTTTTTATCTGGATAGTTGTCACACATAGACTTTTTAAAACATAGGGTTGTAATATACATGTCATTTTTTGTTCTGTCTCTTTCAGTTGGAAGAATATGGTGTGGTAGGTACTTCATGGGTCATTATAGATTTTTCAAATCAGTACCTGCTGGAGGCTTTGCATTTCATCAGTGTCAGGGTGTGCAGTTGTCAGTGGACCCCATTCACCTCAGACTACCACCCACTGAAATGTTTTATATCTTCCTATGTACAAATTCTTGTGTTCAAACTCTCAGCAATCCCTATTGTCCCTTTTATTGTCTTTATTGTACATTTTTACTTTAGGTAAAAATGCATGGATAGTATATGATAATTAGAAAAAAGATTAATATAATTTAGCCCTCATAAACATAAGTTCAAAATAAAAAATATTTTTAATAACTACAGTGGTTTTAAGTACTAGAGTTTGATCTAAACAATTGAGAAGCTATAAAGGAGTTAGATATTGACAGGTTTGAGTCCATATACACATTTCCCCTGAGAAAATTTCATGATCAGGAGTGCATAAGGCAGCTAGAAGTCATTATCAAGCCACAATCTTGTTCAGATGTCAGAGGGAGAGATGCAACAATGGGAGGAGAGATCTAAGGACAGGCTTCTCAGAAAGAATAGAGAACCATAGGGGCCAAGAGCTTCTAGTCATTGGCTGATACCTAAGGAGATAAGGGAAAAATTAGCATATGGAAAGAGATATTAATAGATATTTTAGCTACTTTCCAGAATGAGAAAAATTATTTAAAATTGTGTCCCACCTATTGCAAAGGGCTTGGTAAACACCTTGGGATCTTCACTGTAACCCACCAATGCCCACACTACATCACTATAGACTTTGTTGTAAGATTAAGGCATTTACCGTAAGGCTAAATTCAAAACCAAAACCAAAACCAGCTGTGTTTTAACAAGTGTAACACAGACCTCTGATGAACTGTATAATTGATCTCTTCATATTCATTAGTAATTAACTGTCTGTCAGATGAAAAACTTTCCACTCTTAAGGGGAAGGTTGCAAAATCATTGAATTTATGAAGTATCAATGACAATATCTAATAATAAAATATTACTAATAACAAAATAACAAATGTGACTCAAAGACACATAGTTGGGAGAACTTAGGATGACCAAGATATTGGGATAATCAAATAATTACTTTAGGTATTGTGAAGATTTTCCAGGACTTAATTAGGAACAGATGATGAATCCCAATAGAGAAATAAATTATCAACAAAAGCAAACAATATCTTTAAAAGTAAAAGATTCACTAGATAGGATTAATAGCAAGTTATGGAAAAAAGAATGGTCCAGTAACCCTAAAGAAATATCAAAAGAAGTTATCAAAATAAAAAATTCATAAAGTATGAACAAAATGAACACAGTCCCTAGGATACATGAGTATCAAGAAATCTAATCGATGTATAATTGAGATGTCTGAAAATATTTAAAGAAATAGTAGCTTAATTTTCCATGGTTGGAAAGGAAAATGTCAGTGTACAATTTTAAGTACTTTAGGTAAAATTGGGTACAGGAAATCCAAATGAATCCATAATGTAAAGACCATCAATAAAACTTTTCTTTTGCATTTTCTTCTAGTCTTTTCAAGATTTTATATCTTACATTTATTTCTTGCATACATTTGGATTGGTTTTCTTTAAATGATGAGAAACATGTATCCAATTTTATTCTTGGGTATTCAATTTCTTTCGACCATTGAACAAATTTTTCTTTCCTGGATGTGTTTTATTGACACCTTTTGTCAAAAAATCTGTGGGATATATTCACAGACATATGTTTGGACTCTATTCTGCTCTATTGGTTAATGTGCATGGTTTTTGTTAATACAGTACTGTTTTGGTTATGAAAGTTTTGTGGTACACTTTAAAATCAAGTAGTATAACAACTTCAGCTTTATTTATTTATTTACTAAAGATTCTTTTGGCTGTTTGGATCTTCTGAGATTTCATATGAATTTTTAATTTCCTTCTACGTTGTGATAAATGCTGTTTTTGTAGACATTGAATTGAATCTGTAAGAATGCTTTTAGGCTTTTTGGACAGTCTGATCATTTTAATTCTTTCAGTCTTTAATGTGGGACAACTTTTCACATTTTACTGTACTACTCATTCTTTTATAGTTCTCATTGTAGAGAGCTTTTATCGGTTAAGTTTCTTCCAGTTTAAACCCTCTCAGACACAGGAACACAGCTGACGCTCTACATCCAAACTTGGATAATGAAGTCATCTGCCTTGTTTTGTCACCCAGAGGCAGGGTTTGCCTCTAGCTCTGGCGTCCAGGGCCCACATCTCTTCTGCTTGTATGTCACGTTCTCTCCATCAGGTGATTTATATGTGTTTGCAAATAGACTAGCTAAAAGATAATGAACATACCAAGATAGGATTGGGAGAAATAATGGCCACACAGGAAAATTCATGTTGTCAGAGCAATAATGAGTTAGAAATAATGAATGTGAAGAAAAACATTAATTGATGAATCATATCTTCAATGAATAAGTAAATGTAGCAGCTAATATGAATGGGAACCATTCAAACAAAATTAAAACACAAAGATTCAGATGGCACACTTCCTGTGTGAGCAAGTGACCAGATAATAAACCTACTCAAGTGAATTTAATAAGTCATTGATGATAGCAAAATTTCCTTTAAAATTTCCATATTTATGAGAAAATGTCCCTTGAACTGCAATATTCTTACAGTCAAACAGCAGGGTTGAAACTGTCAGGCCCCTGTTATTTATTCCCCACTTTCATTTTATTGATTTTTTTCTGAAAAGCAGACACTATTATTGAGACACAGTTAACATGTTACACAATGCAGTGATATTAAGTATACGCCATGTGTTGTTTTCACTATGGTTGGAAGTTTTGCAGCCATCACCATGCTCTCAGCTGCAGTTGCGGGCCTTCCTTTTGTTACATTAAACTTACCAAATACAGTCATTTACCTATATCAGATTCCTTCCTCCACCTACCACAATGCTATAATTGAAGGCATGTGCTTTTTTGGATTCTTAATTATATTTTGGGTCTGTGATAGTTCAGATTTACTTTATATTTGTCCTGACTCTATACATAGTAATTTATCTATTGAACCTCTGTAATTTGTATTAAAGAACAGTATTTTTTGTTGTTTTAAAATTATTTATTTACTTATTTTTTTTAAATTTTATTTTGAAGGTAGTAAAAATACAACAGAACAAGACAGAACCAAGTAAATCGAGACAATGCAGTAAAATTGGTACAGAACTTCAGAGCAGGATACCGGGATAACAGTAATAGGTACCGTAGTATATCTCATTATCTTCACAATACTTGTCCAGTCAGTTAGGTATAACGAAATCAAACCAAAAACGGAATATTGTAAAACCAATTGAAAGAGAATATTGAATAGAGCAAAACAATTAATCATAACAAAACAAAACAGTGAAAACCACATCTGCTTTCAAACAAAAGACAGAAGCAAATCCCCCATATTTGCTGTATTGCATACAGTCATCCTCCCAAGAGATGCTCAGACCTCTGTCCCCAGTTGCTAACCATAAGGGGTGGGGAGGGAGAGGATGTTTGATTCTCAGCCCGCATGCCAGTAGGCTCACGAGAGAGTCTAACTGGTTCTCTTCCTGGCTCGCACCAGGGGCACTTACCAAGAGGGCAGACGAATTGCTTTCTTGTTTAGCTGCCTAAGTTCCACCATGGCTGGATCATGGGAGCTACTGACTGGTTCTCCTCCTGGCTTGTGCCAGGGGTGCTTACCAAGAGAGTGGGTGAATTGCTTTCTTGTTCAGCCACCTAAGTTCTACCCTCTATGTTTGTTTTATTTTAAACAGAAAAAATAAAATTTCAGAACATGATAAGAGGGTAACAATGGTTAAAACATTGCATATCTTTATGTTTAAGTTAGTCACTCAGGGTACAAGATATCAGCATTTAATTGTCAAACAGTATTGGCACAAACTTTTCTTTTCAATGAACTCAAAGAAATTAGTAGTATAACTATCTTAACTATCATAAAGATGTCATATATATATACATATATATATTAACTTTTCCTTTTTTTTTGCTTTTCCCTTCCTTTTTTCACATTTCAATTTCTCTTTCCTTTCAAAGCTTCTTTCTATTTTATAATATCTATTGTACATTTTGGATCTTATTTATTCTTTCAGCTTCTCACACTAGGGAGACAACACAATGTTTACACATGTGTGTCTGTTTTATTTCACTTATGAGTGTGGTCTCAAGTTGCATCCATTTACCTATAAAAGTCTTCAGTTTATACTTCTTTGTGGCAGAGCAGTACTGCATTTTATAAAAAGATAATTCATTTCCCTCAGTATAATAATTTTAAAATTCACTCATATTCTTTCACTCATATTAATGGACATTTGGATTGTTTCTAAGATCTAGTTATTACAAATCATACTGCTATAAACACATATATTGCTGTGGTATGATGTTTTTAATTTTCTGAAAAGATAACTCAGAAAGACAATAGCTCAATCAAATATAATCTCCAATTCTAGTTTTTTGAGGAATCTCAAAAGACTGATTTCCACGGTGGTTGCACCAGTCTACACTCTCACCAACAGTGGAGAAGGGATCTATTTTCCCCACAGCCCCTCCAGCATTTGTTATTGGTTGATTTCTTAATAATAGCTTTCTTTCCTGGATAAAATGGAATCTCTGTGTTGTTTTAATTTGCATCTCCTGAGTGATCAGTGATGTTGAACATTTTTATGTACTTATTTGCTGTTTGTATTTCTTCATTTGAGAAGTGTGTATGCATTTTAGATGCCCATTTTTGGACTAGGTCTTTACATTTTGGAGGCCTGAGTTTTTCATGTTCTTTATATACTCTTGTAGTAATCCTTTGAGAAACAACTGGCAAACATTTTTCTCTTACTGTGGGCTGTTTATTTACTCTGTTGTTGTTTTCTCTTGCTGTGTAAAATCTTTTGAATAAGATGAGATCCCAGTTGTTGATTGTGGTAGTTCCCTGTGCAATTAAGATTTTATTTTATTTTATTTTTGAAAGAGAATAAAACAAAAGGGGGCAGTACAGAGCAGATCAGAACAGGACAACATAGGCAACACAGTACTTTACATTAAGTCAACTGGACATCAACAGTCCTTTGCCTACATCAATGTCTTCAAGAGTTTTACCTATTCTAATGAATAACAGTATTTAAAAACCATAATATGAGCACTGAGTATGTGTTCATTGCCTGTGAAATATCAGTGATTTTCAACTCTTTCAGGAGACTTAACCAGGAAATATGTACATGTATATTAATCCATGTCTTCATATGTGTCAACGTCTTTCTGCATATATTAGTTTAGATATATTAAACATGAGTTCATACTGATATCTCTAACTATTATTCAGTATCAATATTTTTCATTCTAGCTTTTGTCTCCTGGTTATCTGTAACTTCTTTCTCAAACAGTGAAAGACTTGGGTCCAATTATCTCCTGTATATTTACTTGTAAAATTGTATATTTACTTTGTATAACACACATATATATGTTTTAGACTTTCTAATTGATATTCTTATGAGAACCTCATTAGATGCTTTCTTTTTCTTTAGCCTTATAGAATCTTATCAAAACTTTCATTTTCTTTAGTTACTTAGGTCAGTCCCTTTCACCAAATTCCTTTAGTGAGATTTTATCAGACATTCACAATACAGTTTGATTTACTTGTCACAGTCTACACTCTACCTGGAAAACTCCAACATTCTTGATGGCTTCTCAAGACTTACTTTAATATATATAAAATCTACTATGAGTGGTCTACAATCGAGTAGGGTTTGAAAAATGCATAACATCATTAATTCATCTTCTTGTATCATATGTAAGAGTTCTAATAACTGAAAAATACTCTTGTGTGTTCAATTTATGCATATCCCCCTTCTCTCATTGGCAGCCACTGACCTGCTTTCTGTTCTCACAGAATTTTTTGTCTTTTCCAAACTGTGATATAAATGAGATCATATCTTTGGGGTCTACCATTATTTACTTAGTAAAATTGATTTAAGATTCACCCATCCTGGACAGTTATAGGCACGTTATTAGTTTTCAGTGCTGTGTAGTATTCCATTCTATGAACATATCACAATTTGGCCTTCTTTTTGTCTGCTGAAGGGCCACCTGGTGGTTTCCAGTGTTTGATGACTATTCACAAAGCTACATTAAAGATTGGCATTCAGATTATGTGAACTAGGATTTATTTTTTGAAAATTATTTTTGTGGTTAATTTTTATTTTTAACAGCTTTATTGAAGCTGGTATTTGCTGACTGCACATATTTAAAATGTACAATTTTGATACATTTTGAATTTACATAGTCATGAAATTATGTGTGGTTGTAATCATGATAGTGAAGTTAGTCATCTTGTCTAAAAATATGGACCATATTTTTCATCCATTTCCATCTCCCTCTCCCACTTTATCATCCATCCCCTGGAAACCATACATCTAACAGTATAGATTAGTTTTCATTTTCTGGAATTTCACATTCTTAAATTCTTTCAGGAGTCATTTCCCTCAGCATAATGGTTTTGAAATTCTGTAAAACTGTAAAACTACTGGTGACAATCATTACTCAAGAGCAGAATCTGCTTCCACATGCATGGTTTGCCAAGAAATCTTCTGAGGAAGGGATCAGCTCTCTTGAATTCAGTCAGAGTGAGGGTTCCTTGGTCTTTGCTCACATCGAATCAATGCCCCCTTTCAGCCAGAAGTAGCTATAAAAGATGGGACTTATGGTTAATTTTTAACTATTATTATGTGATTAACTACAGGATTCCTCCTACAACTCCCCTCAAAGATGTTAGGGGTTCCGAGCTTTCCAGGCAAAAACAAAGGAGCTTAGTGAGTCATTCCCTCCATCCTTTTAACTCTAAACAACACTTAGTGGTTGTTCCAGTTTACATTATTCTAAAAGGGTAGAAAATAAAATAACAATATTATACCACAGTGATGGTGAACCTTTTACAGACTCAGGGTCTCAACTGCAACCTCAAACCCACTAACTTATCACAAAGTATCAACACTGAAATTAAAACTGAATATTGAGGTTTTAGTTTAGAAAAACAATTCATACATTAACATTTTTTTTGTTAAAAGACAAATGTATAACACCACTGCTTTAGGTTCACCATCACTAGATTAGCAGATCATCATGCCCTCTGCAAAAGCACAGATGCCAAAACACTGGCACCATGGAATGTTCAGAGGGAGGTAACTAAAGCAGAGCTATCTGAAAGCCTGGGTTATCACTGTCTACTTTTAACCACTCCAGCATCTGTCTTGGTCTGTGTTATACCTTTGTTGTGCTAACGTGGTTTGGACAAATAAATGCCTGTATCTTGTATTCTATGTGAGCTAATTTAAAGATAACAACACACAATGTATAAACTATTGCAACTTTCCTATTATCTTGTTTTGAGATTTTGTGTTAATTTTATTGTCTTTAAAATAAAATAAAAAATAAATGGAGACCTAAAGGAAAAAAATTTGGTGTTTTGTGCTATAATTTTTGTCACAATATATTTTATATTTTTCTTTTTTATTTTATTTTATTTTATTTTTTCATTTTAAGAGAAAAAAAGACAGAAAAAGCAGAGAGATGGAGTTTCAAAACAGGTTAGTAGGATATAAGCATGATGTCTTATACAAACAGTATTACCAAAAGTTCTTCTATTCAATGAACTAAGAGAAACTAGCTGTATAAGTATATTAAGTGTCTTATGTGTACTACATTTTTCTTTTACTCTTTCTTCCTTTCCCCTTTCCCCAATATAGTTTATTTTTTCTCTTGAACAGCTTCTTCCTATTTCAGAACACTTATTGTACATTTCAGAATTTATTTACTCTTTCAGTTTCTCACAGTAATGAGACAATATGATGTTTATACATATGGGTCTGACATTTCATTTATGAGTATGATCTCAAATTGCATCTATTTACCTATAAAAGTTTACCCTTCTTTATGACTGAGTAGTGCTCCATTGTGTAAAAAGATGACTTTTTTATCCATCCCTAGGTTCATGGGCATGAGTTGTTTCCAACATTACAAATTGTGCTGCTATAAACATACATGCATGTATATTGCTGTCATATGACCTTTTAAACTATTTTGGGAAGATACTCAGAAAACGAATAACTGGCTCAAATGGGATCTCAATCCTAGTTTTTTGAAGAATCTCCACACTGATTTCCACAGTGGTTGTACCAGCCTACACTCCCACCAACAGTAAAGTAGGGCTCCTTTATTCCCCATATCCCCTCCAGCATTTGTTATTGGTTAATTTATTGATGATGGCCATTTTTTGTGGGGTGAGATACAATCTCAGCCTTGCTTTAATTAATTTGCATCTCTCAAGTGAACAATGGTGCTGAACATTTTTTCATATATTTATTTGCCATTTGTATTTCTTCATCTGAGAAGTGCATATTCATCTCAGATGCACATTTTTTCATTGAGTTTTTGAATTTGGGGAATCTGATTTTTTTCAATTCTTTATATGCTTTAGATACAAGTCCTTTGTTTTGGAGACAACTGCCTATAATTTTTTCTAAATCTTTGTGCTGTATTTTCACTCTGTTGGCGATTTCTTTTGTTGTATAAAAGCTTTTTAATAAGATGAGATCCCATTTGTTGAGTCTATGTTCTATTTCCCTTGCAATCTGGGTTTTGTTCATGAAGTCTCTGCCTATACCTATCTTTCCACCTATTTTTTCTGCCAATAAATTTAGTGTATTTATTTTAATATTTATATCTTTGATCCATTTTGGCTTTAGTTCATGTTAATAGACATGGGTCTAGTTTTTGACTTGGGCATGTGGAAAGCTAGTTTTTCAGCACTGTTTGTTAAAGAGACAAGCTCTCTTTCAGTGAGCCTGCTTAACTCCTTTGTCAATGATAAGGTGGCTAAATGTGTTTGGGGATGCATCTGCATCTTCTATTCTGTTCCACTGATTCTCAGGTCTGTTTTGTTGCCAGTACCATACTGACTTTATTATAGTAGCTTTGTAGTATAATTTCAGGTCTGGGATTGTTATTCCTCCTGACTCGCCTTTGTTGTCCAGAATTGCTTTTGCTATTCTCAGACTTTTCTAGTTCCAAATGAATTTTAGGAATATTTTCTCTAGGTCTGAGGTATTCTAATGGTATTTTGGTTTGGATTGTGTTAAATGCATAAAGCAGTTTGGGGAGCATAGCCATTTTCACTATATTGGTTTTTCCAATACAGAAATGGAATATATTTCCAGGTTCTGACATACTCTTCAATCTCCGTTTTTTAGGATAATGTAATTTTCACTGTGCAGATCTTTTACAACCCTGTTAGATCCCTAAGAATTTTCATTATTTTGGTTGTTATCATGAAGGATATGCTTTCCCTAATTTCTCCCTCTATGAGTTTGTTGTTTTGGGACAGAAATACTGATTTTTGAATGTGGACTTTGTATATTGCTAAACTACTGAAGTTAGTTATTAAATATACAAGTATTTTGGCAGAAAATTTGGAGTCTTCTATGTAGAGTATTATGTCATCTGCAACTAATGATAATTTAACTTCTTGCTTTCCAATAATTATCCCTTTTTTTTTTTGTCTAGCCACTCTGGCTAATGCTTCCAGAACTATATTGAATAGAGTTATGATAATGGACATACTTGTCTGTTACTTACTTTAGAGGGAAATCTTTCAGTTTTGACCATTTAATATGTTGTAAGCTGTTGGTTTGTCATAGGTGGATTTTATAAGATTGAGGTAAAGACTATCTCTTCCAATTTACTGTAGAGTTTTTAATCATGAATGGATGTAGGACTTTGTTAAATGTTTTTGTCTGTGTCAGTTGAGATTATCATGTGGCTTTTGTCTTTCATTCTGCTAATATGGTATATTAAATTTATTGATTTGCATATGTTGAACCTTCCATACATCCCTGGAATGAATCTCACTTGGTCATGGTATATAATCTTCTTGACGATTTGCTACATTCTGTTTGCCAGTATCTTATTAAGGATTTTTCTGTGAACTATGCCAAACCAATCAGTGAACTAATTTAGTAATCACACACTCTTGATCCCAGCATCATACACTCAGATCCAGCCACATCTCAAAAGACCCACCTATGACTGCATAAACATTGTGTGTGGGGGTGGGGATATTGAGATACAAGCCATAACACCATCTCAATTATTTTGATATAACAATACAAAACTCACTAACAAAAAGTGACTTTAAATATATTTTCACATGAAAAAGTAGGTGGATGGCTTTTTGAAAAGGGATCCTTGAAGAAAAGTTTATATAGGTCTCTCATGAAGGCTGGCACCCTTTAGGTGAATCTGATCTAAGATTAAGCCTTTAAACAAGGATTCCAGGATGATGATGACATTGGATTTGGTATTAATCAAGACAAATGAAAACTAGGTACAAGAAAACCACAAAAGGAAAAGCAGCAGCAGGCTGTGAAAGCAAAATGAAGACTTGTGATGACAAAGGGTTCTCAAACAGTGATGACTGTGTTCCCGTCTAAACATTTAGAAGGGTGAGACCTCAAGTTGCCACTATACCACTGATTCATCAACCCTGATAGACTCCATAAATAAAACCTTTGAAAGAGTCACTGAATTATGGGACCTACAATGTGAAGAATAGTAATAGCTGTCACATACTCCCCAACAAAGGTGTGTGGAGTGTCCTCCAGGGGCAAAAGGCAGTGAATGGGGAAAAGCTGTTCATCAGAGAGATACCAACATGAGAAGAGCACAGCATTACGGGAATTAAAATATAGTCAAAGAGATAAATCACAAAGGGGATTTTCAGATTAAGGCAGAAGTAGGTAGAGATAGAAGGAGTTCCTGCTAGAGAGGGTACAGGCTGAACAAAAGTCAGGTAGATTTGGGGAGATTCTTGTGGGAGGTGCAGATAGTCAAAGCTTCAGGAGGCAGAGTGAAGGGTCATTTCTGACTACAGGATGAAGGGAGCATTTGCAAGGAAGGAAAGACAAAAGCTTGGAGAAAGAGATCCTGACCATGTATTGAAGGAGCAAGGAGACTCCGGACTTACATAAAGTGGTCATTACCAGCCAGTGTATGGATGTGGCTTAGTAATACACAGATGTTACCAGCTCCTTTTTTTTCTAATCTGGAGCTTGAGACCAGGCCAGGGTACAGTGGCAGCTCAGCAAGAGCAGGGTCAAGAACAGCCATGCTCCCTAGACTCACAGGGATGACAGCCATATGACTCTCTGCATGGAAGAAGCGCATTTCCTGGGACTTGTGCTGCTGCTTCTGTGGATCAGACATTCATTGGAAACACAAGATCTATGTTATCCAAACAAAATAGCTCACACAGCAGAGCTTAAACTGTTCAGCTTCCATGTACAGGGATGATTTTGCTAAAACAGTAAGAGTCAGGTCTCATCTCTATAAGCCCTCTCACAGATGGTCAGGCATGAGAGGATCCCTGATTTCATAACAGCTTGGACAACTACACCTGACTTGTGGAGAAGGGCAAGATTCTCCGCAGTGCACGCCTCACCTCTTGGTTCCTCAGAGTGTAGATGAGGGGGTTCAGGGCAGGGCTCAAGGTAGAGTACAGCACTCCAGACACTTTATTTCTCTCTGGGCTGTAACTGGAGGCAGGGCTGATGTAGGCACAGAACACAGATGAGTAGAACACCAATACCACGAGGAGGTGAGAGGAGCAGGTGGAGAAGGCCTTCCATCTCCCTTCAGCTGAGCGCATTCGCAAGACACTGGACATGATGCAGCCATAGGAGAGCAGGGTGAGCAGGAAGTTGAGGCATCCATAGAAGGCATCAGCCAGGAGAGTCATGATGCTGTTCACATGTGTGGGGCTGCAAGACAGCAGCAGAAGAGGAGGGATCTCACAGAAAAAATGAGTGATGACCCTGGGGCCACAGAATGACAACCGTGTCATCAGACCAGTGTTCACAGAAGCATTCAAGGCACAGATGCCCCACATGCCCATGGCCAGGGCCCCACAGAGGTGAGGACTCATCCTGGAGCTGTAGTGCAGAGGAAAGCAGATGGCCACGTAGCGGTCATAGGCCATGACCGTGAGCAGCAGCAGCTCTGATGATAGAGACCAAATGAGGAAGAAGAGCTGGGCCATACATCCTTGGTAGGAGATGGTGTTTTCCGCAGATGCCAGGCCAACCAGCACCTTGGGCAGCACAGAGGAGGTGCAGATGATATCCATGCTAGCCAAGTTGCACAGAAAAAAGTACATGGGGCTGTGGAGACCACTGGTGAAGCTGACCAAAGCAATGATCACAGCATTACCTGTGAGAGCCACAGTGTAGAGGGACAGGAAGGAGCCAAGCAGGAACAGTCTCAGCCCAGGGTGCTCTGAGAATCCCTCCAGCACAAACTCGGTCACCAGTGTCTGGTTGGGGTTTGCCATTTAGATGGAGCAGCCCCAGGTCACCCACTCCTGTTTGTAGGTCTCTGAGAAGAGACTGTAGGTCTCAAATTTCAAAGTCAGTTTTCCATATGGATATTCATCTTAAAACTCCTCCTGTGGGAAAGGGAAAGAGTGAACTTATTTCTTTCATGAGACCTAATTTCTCCCATAAACTCCACCCAGCATGCTTCTGGAAACCACATGTCCTTCATTTACTTTTAATTTTTCACCTTCAAAATTTTCATCATGTAATTTGCTTTCTTGGGAGCATTGACATCTTTTTTACCATTCCTCACATGTAAGCCAAATGGAGCATCACTCACTCGATACCTGCCTAGTCTTTCTCTGTTACCTGTCATTGATGTACTCTTCAAAGGTGCCATGGAGACATATCTGTGTTCCTCATCTATACACCAGGGGCTTCCTCTGATAGTTCTTATAATTTTTTTTTTTTTGCTGCCTTGGTTCCTGACCTCTCAGTCATTGCTCCTTTTCTGCCATTTGGAGTGGGAGCTCCAGAACCTCCTGGCAGGTATTCAAATCACTTATAGGACAAGATCCAGAAGTTTTATGAGAGAAAGAAAAAGGGAGGAATGGACTTGAACTACATCATCCAAAAGAAGAAAGAATTTCAGAACCCCAGCATATATGAGAAGCTGATTCAGTTCTATGTCATTGGCAAGTGTAATGGTTGATACACTGTGTCAACTTGAGAATTCTAGAAGCTTAGCTAAGTAACTCAGCTGTTCTGTATCCTGGGGTATAGCGGACATACTTTTATCTGTAGGATGTCACCCACTGTGTCAATTTGAGACGTTTAAGTTACTCAGTAGGGGGCCAGGGTTCTCACTTTATAAATAGCCCATGCAAGAGTAGGTTGTGGAGATGGTGTGAGTGCTACACCCACCTGAGGGCAGATAGTCTGCATACAATATAAGGGAGATGCTTATAAAATAAAAATGTTTGTTCCCTCCTTTTTTTCTCTTGTTGCTTTTTCTGTTCTCCACCGTCTTGAAGTTTTGCCCCTATGCCATGCCACCCTGTGTTGGAACCACATGATTGTGGACTGAAACATCCAAAAACTGTGAGCTAAATAAACCTTTCCTTCTTAGCAATGAGAGAAAAGTAACAAATACGATGAGCTAGGCACTAACTACCCAAAGGATATGTTTGATCTCCATGGCTGGTCTGAACACTCCTACTATGAAGCATTAGCTAAGGTGCAGAAGATTGAAGTGGACAAATTAGAAAAGACCAAAAAGGATTGAATTAAAATCGAGAGTGTGGTAGCTACCAAGAAAGGCACCACAACCAATGCCATGGCCACCACTGCTATCACTGCCAGCACAGCTGTTGCAGATGCCCAAAAGAGAAAGAGCAAGCGGGGTTCCACCATCCCAGTGACAAGAGTAGCACAACCCACTATTCTCATCACCACAGCCACCCTGACACCTATCATCACAGTCACCACAAGTGCCAGTGGCTCCAAGATCACTGTCATCTCTGCTGTGGGCACCATCATAAAGATGGCCAAGCAAAGACCTGGGGCTGCTCCAAGACTCAGCAGGACTGTGCAGCCCCGAGACTGCTGCCCACTTGGAGACACCACTTGGTACATTTCAGGACTTGGCCGTGCTCCTCTAGTGCCACCTGAGAGGAGCCTCTATGTGGCATTCCAGCCAAAAGAACCATAGAAGAGGCAAAGTGTGCAGTGGACAATCTGTTCATACACCACTTGGGGTATGATCATTAAAAGCGCCATGTTCTTACATCCTGCCTTCTTGTGTGCACTGGCCTCTCTCATTTTTCAGGCAAACATGAAGCTCAAATGGCCCCTCCTCCTCCTTAACTGGAATTATCACCTCAAGATTGATTGTGGAGTCCTGTATTATGCTCATAGGTGTGGCTTAGGAAGTCACCATGATCATTTTCACTATATTACTGTTGGAAGCGGCAGGTGGAGGCCCAGGGATGAAGTGATGCACCTTGCTTCTGCGATCTGCTGCCCTGATCCAGAAACCAGTTCTCAGGCAAGAGCCGAGGCCTCTGCTCACTTAGGTGATGTTCAGCACTCTCCATACTGCTTCTCAGAGATGCTCACAATTTTGAAATTGGGCCAAGTACAAGAAGGGCTAGGACGAGATCCCTAACTCACACAGGGAGAGGAAGCAGTGTGCACATGTGGCCAGTGCTGCCCATTCCCTCAGTTCCCAGATCTTCCTGCTCTGACCAAGCAGCATTTCATTATGTGAAAACTCTTGGGAGTACTTCTGCCACCCCACCTTCCTCTGTTGCTATCTCTGCCTGGCAGCATCTTCTGGGCAGCACCAGTGGCCAGTGGACCCCTCTTGGGCCAAGCAGTTTGCCCCACCACTATCAGTTAATCTGGAGGGGACAGTGCTTTTTGTGCTCTTTGACAACTCCCTTCCAATGCAGTGAAAGGGTTGAGAGTCAGAGAAGGAAGCGGGCTGTGAAAAGCTCTATTTCTCCCATGGGACCAGGAAAGACTTAGAAAGATCATCCTGAAATGTCCTTGGAACTGTTACATGACCCAGTGAGTGGAACATGCTGTCCATAAGGTCTCCTAAAAGTTGAGTCTCACTTAAAAAAAAAGTACAGGCCAGTCACAGGCAAGTGCACACAGACTGGCTGCTGACACCAGCTCTTCAACATCACAAGTTAGCAGAATTATAGGAAGTCCACCCAAACTGCCTAGCATCAGCCCTGAATATCCACTGGATTGCTAAGTCATCATTGCCAGCCCTGACCACTGAGTTGGGTTTGTTTGTACCTTACTCATCAATATGTCACCACTCACCAGACCATATGCCCATCTTCAGAGAACATGGGTGGTCACTTGGTACCAGACTTCAACTAAGACTAGGAGGAAATTGTGCAATCTCATGGGCTCTCTGCCATAGAGGTTAGCAAGGTATTATAACTGCCTCCATCCTCTGCAGAATTCCCACCAGTTCTCGCCACTGACAAAAGAATCTCAAGCACACCCTAGAAGGAGTGGTAGAGATTGTAGTCTCCAGTAGTTGGGCACACATACCCTGTGGAATATGCAGATTCCCAAGAAGGAAGCACTGAGCCTTTCCACACTAATCATTTATTTCCATTTCTTGCAGAATTGCCAGCCAGAGTGTGAAAGCAATTGCAGACCCCCAAGCATGCCCTTGACTCAGTGGTCTCTTACTTGCCAGTTACCTGCTTGCTGGTTTTACCACCATATCTGGTGAGGAGAATGGGAAGAGTCCTAACCTAACAACTGGGTCAGTGTCAGACTCTGCTTGCATGACTGCGAGCTGATGAAATGAAGTCCTGAGGCTGAGTAGCTTCAATTTTGCAGTAGAAATGTTAGGAGTATTACTGGTGTGGGTGCATGTAAGCATGCTGCAATCGATGCAAGAAGGGAACGGTGTGAAATTTGAGGCTATCTGGCAAAGAGGTCATGTGTGAATCACACAAACATTTTCTTGTTGGAATACTGAAACCGAGTTTCCATTGGATATCTTCTGGGTTTTTGATTTTTTGCTAATTAATCTTTTATTTTTTACTATGCACACCACTATTTTATAAGAAAAACAATGAACCCCTTAATGTTAAACTGTAATTAGTTATATGTCTTCTGATTTCTTCAGTGTTGAAACCTAAATTTTTACATGATTACAGCCAGTTATGTAATTTATATTCTAATTAACATTTTGACTCTAAATATTTTGCATACATTTTACATATGCCAACATTTAAAGGCCATAGAACAGTTTACCACAGCAATAGCAACACATTAATCTTTATCCATTTGTCAACTGATGGGCTTTTTAAAAAAAAAAACTTGTACAACTAGCTCTCCTTTAACTATTTTCCTCAGTATATGCTAAACAAAGTGACGCTAAAGATCAGCCTTAATTTTTTTTCTACTATGGTTTGAGTTAATTGGTGTCTAGGTGCTCAGACTCTTCTTCCTGTCCAGTTCCCTCACCTCAAATTCCTGTAGCAATATTATTTTTGTCTTACTTCTTTTCCCTAGTATTTAAACCACTCAAGTTTTTAAATGCCATATTCTGTATTTTATTTGTACCACCTGTCTTCTCCTGTATTAACCCTCTATCCTACAAGTGTATTTGCTAGGCTCTCCCATTCCTTACCCAGTTCCCAATTCTCCCATACCCCTTTTCCACATTACAGACCCACAAACTCATCCACAGGTCTCACAGACAGGTAGCTTTCCTCAATCACACAGAACACTTCCCTGCTTCTATATTTCATCTATGCCTGCACAAATGTCTTTTTAGAACCCTCATCACTAAATATTCAAGCCAAATAAAAGTACTCCAATGGAAGGTGATCCCATTTCAAATTTTCTTTTTTTAAACCTATCACTATCATCCCTCCCAACCTCCCCCCTCAGTGATTTATACTCTTCTTTTGCCCACCCTCCAGTCTCTTTGCTATACTTCTCCTGACCCACAGCAGAAAAACTGCTAATATTTATTGAACATAAGCACAGAGTATTGGTAAGGGGTAAAAGTGTAAATGGAAGGTCTGTCTTACGTAAGTGGTGCATGACTGGGTTTGTTGGTGTTATTATAACCAGAAGGTTATAATCTTCTTTAAAATAAAAGAGCAGAGGCCAGATCACTTAAATTAAATAACTGAAGGGGTAAACACCTACCTGTTTATATACAGCTGAAAACATCACAGGGAGGCAATATCTTACTAAAAATCTTCACATAAACTATGAACTCTCCTCATTCAACTAGAGCTCAACCCACAGTACCAAAAACAAAAAAATTTTCAAATTTTAAAAAATGAAAATAAAAAGGAGGGAATAAAAAAAGAAAAATAAAAAGGGATATATACACACACAGAATCAGGAGAAAACAAAGCAACAAAAAACCCTGAAGGTTTCCCAAATATTCCAAGACAGATCAACAGGCCAGGAACGGAAGGAAAAGAAAATACAAGGTAGAGTCTTGGGCTTAGTTCAGCGGTACAAGGGCCTGGCAAGTGCGAGGTCGCAAGTTTGATCCCATGGTGCACTGCTCCCTGCAAACCACCCCCCCCCAAAAAAAACAAAAACGAGAATATACTAGGTAGTAAAACTATATGAAAAGTTTAAAGAAGAGACGAAGGATCTTCGTGAGTTCAAAGAAGACATGACTCAGTGGGTTACAGAATTATCACTCAAAATACCTAACGTGGGTATGAGGGCAACAAAAACAATTAGAAGAGCTAACAAAATTTGATCGAAATATGAATGGCAAATTTATATATAGAATTCAGGAAAATGAATCAGGTATAGTACCAGAAATAAAAGGTTATAGAGATGTCATAAAAACAAAATCCAATAGTATGTCACATTCATGAAATTCATCTAATTAAAAATATTCACAGATGAAAAGTAAAAGGATGAAAAAATATACACACACGAAGACCCTGAACACAAGCAGCAACAATCCTGGTACCAGGAATTAAACTCAGGACCTTGTGCTTACCAGGAGGAACTTATGCTGCTGAGCTATATCCCCAGCCCTGTATTTGCCTCTTAAGACTTCATTCATTGTGTCCCATAAATTATGGTAATGATGTACCAATATTATCCTGCAACATTACTGAATTCGTTTATCAGCTCTATTAGTTCTATGGCGGAGTCTATGTTTTCTAGGGTGGAGTCTATATTAGTTCTATGGGGGAGTCTATAGATTTCAAGATTATTATTACTAAATAAAGATTTGCTCCTGTCAGTTTTTTGATCCTCTTGTTTGTTTTGAATATCTTTTGTTATTCTCTTTCTTTCCTGTTATTCATCTTGGTGGTTTTATGGTGCATTATGCTGATAAAAGTTTGACTGTCTTTGGTGTGTCTGCTGTTTCAAAAGATTTTATAATTTTACATGTTTTCTTGATGATAGTTATTTTTCCTTTGCTTCTGCATATAAGACTCCCTTAAGCATATTTTGCAATCTAAACTGGTGGCAATGAATTACCTTAAATTTTTCTTTCCTTGGAAGGTTTTTATTTTTCCTTTTATGTTATTTTTGAAGCATGGTTTGCTGAATATACTATTCTCGATTGGAAGTTTTTCTCCTCGTCTCTCATAGTTCTCTTAAGTGTGACTTGGCATTTTTCCCTTAATGCTTTTAAAGCTTTTTTTGACATGAGGTTTTAAATTTTGGCTATAATATGACATAGTGAGAATCTTTTCTGTTATCTATCTGGGGTTCTATGTGTCTTCTGAACCTGAATATGCATACCTTTCCTAGACCAAGAAAGTCTTTACCTATTATTTAATTGAATAAGTCCTCTATGACTTTTCTCTTTGTCTTCTGAAAGCCCTAAAATTTGAAATTTTCTTCATTTAAGGATATTCCATAAATTCAGAAGACTGTAATTAGTCTTTTATTTATTTCTTAATTGCATGCTTCAAAAGTTCTGTCTTCAAGTTGAGATATTATTTATTCTACTTGATCTAGTCTGTGGCTGAGTCTTTCAACTATATTTTTATTTGATGTATCTAGGGCATGATGTTTTCAACCTTAGGTCAACTGATATGAGGATATACAAATTCAAGTCCTCACTATGCTGAATTAAACCTTTTTATTACATAATTCCATGGTTTGCCTTTTTGCTTTTCATTTAAAGCCTATTTATCTGACATAAATATGGCTACTCATTCTCTCAAGTAATATCTTACTTTTTTTTCTTAAAGACACTCAGTCATTTTATATCTTTCAAGTGAAGAATATAATCTATTTTCATTTAAGTGTATTATTGATAGTTCAGCTTTTCTGTATGAATTTGCAATATGGTTCTATTTTTATGTCTTTTTTTTGTTTTCCCCCTCTTTACTATATTCCATTTGGTTAATTAATTCCATTTAGTTAATTAATTCACTATAACAAAGTGCTTTGATTCCTTGTTTATTATTTTTAATTAGCCTACTATATATTTTTGCTTTATGGTTTCTGTGAAGCTTATGAAAATTAATAGCATTATTATATATCCATAATGGATTTTCTGGGAAACAAATCATTAATGCAGTCCCATTCACAAAAACTACAAAAACAAAATATCCAGTATTAAATTTAACCAAGTTAATGAAAGACCTATCAAATGTAAATTAAAAACATTAATGAAAGAAATTAAAGAAGATACCACATATACCAATAGAATGGCTTCCCATGTGGTTGACTTGGAATTACTAATATTAAAATATTCATACTAGCAAAAGTGAATTGCAGATCTAATGGCAATGACATTTTTGATAAAACTAGGAAAAAATCATCCTAAAATGCACATGCAGACATGAAAAGTCACAGCAATCTTGAGCAAAACAGCAAAAGAGCATCACAGTGTCATATTTTAAGACATACTGTAGTGCTATGGTAATTAAGACAGCCTGATACCAGCATAAAGACAGATAGATAGTCCAGTGTACTGGGAGAGTGATTACAGAAATCAGTGCGTGAATCTACAACTCACTGATTCTTGATAAAGTCACCAAAAAGATATTGGATAAAGGACAGTTTCTTCAATAAATGGTTCTGGGATACTAGATATCCATATGCAAAAGAATTAAACTTTACCTATCTCTTATCCTATAAAAAATCATTCAAATTTTTAAATTTAAGACCTAAAACTATGAATTACTAGAAGAACACATAGGAGGAAATTAAATAGGATTTCAAAAAGCATGAAGAAACCAAACCAAAAATAACAAGTGGCATTATATCAAACTAAGAAGCTTATGCACAGGAAATAAAACAGTTAACAAAGTTAAGAGAAAATCTGTAAGATTTAATTACACTGAAAGGGAACTTGTACTAACAGACATTTTAAAAAGACAACATTCCGAATAAGAGAAAATATCTTCGAACTATTCATCTAACAAGGGATAATACCCAAAATATATAAGGAAATCAAATAAGTCAATAAAAAGCTCAATTCAGTTTAAAAGTCAGCAAACTATCTGAATATGCATTGCAATATATATATATATATATATATATATATATATATATATAACTGCTGACAAATATATGAAAAATGCTTAGTATTTTAGCCATCATAGTAATACAAATCAAGACCACAGTGGAATATTATTACATCTCAGGTAGATTGTTATTACCAAAATATCAAACACTGACAAATGCTGCTAAGGATTCAGAGACAATGGAACTTTTATGAATTGTTGGTGGTAATGTAAATTAGCATATCCATTATGAAAAACAGAATGGAGGTTCTTCCTTAAAGTATTAAATGGAGCTAACTGTGCAAATCAATTTTTCCACTACTAGACATTGTTCCAAAGGAAACAAAGTCAGCATAGCAAAGAAACATCTACACTCTCAAGTTTATTGCTATAGTAACCATTCACAAGAGCCAAGAAATGTTACATCTAGATGCTCATCAATAAATATGTGGATAAAGAAAATGCAGTACAGATGTAAGATGGAATATTATTTAACCATAAAAGAATGAGAGCCCATCACTTGTAGCAAAATGAATGAAATTGGATTATGTTAAATCAAGTAAGCCCAACTACAGAAAGACAAATACTACATGTTCTCTTTTATATATGAAAAATTTTAAAAATTATCTTAGTGTAGAATAGTCATTGACAACTACTACAAAGGCTGGGGAAGGTGTGGTAGCAGGAATTTTGATAATGAGTGTTTAAACATAGGTAGGGCTAAGTTCTAGTGTTCATAGCACAGTAAATGAGTGCAATTCACTATAACATCCTATATTTTATGAAGAACCAGAACAGAGGTACCCTTACACTTACTTGCTCACATGTTATAAAAAAGACTAGAGATTATTCATGGCATCTTTATTTGTGACAATCAAAAGCATAAAAATATAGCCACAGAAAGTATTAAACTAAATACACAGCACTATTGATGAGTGCCAAAACATTAGGTGGGCAAAATATAAACAGGTAAAAAACAGAATAGTTCCACTTGTAGGAAGTTCCACAATGAATCTAAACCATGACAAAAAATTCAGACCTGTGATTGTCTCTGGCGTGGATGATGATTGACCAAGAAGAGATGTAAAAAAACTCATAAAAATGTCTAGTACCTTAAAGAGCTGGGTTACCTAAGCATTTGTCAGAAACATCAAATTGTAAGTTTGCCTTAAAACTCTATGTGAAGATTAGTTTCACATACTATGTTTGCTTTTAGCAAAATCTAGGTAATCTATCCTAAAAATACTTTAGGTGTGTTTGAAGCTTTAGAAAATGGAAACCATACTGAGGTAATGAGAAAGAAGTATCAATCTCAAGAGGAGAGATCAAAATAAGGCTGGATTTTTATCTGAAACATTAGGTTGGAGCATGTCTTCTAAACAGCTTTCTTGAGATATAATTTTAAAAATTTTGATATGTCTATACCATAAAACCATTAGGACTACCTCAGGAATTTTCTTTTAAATAGATTGCTATAGAAGCTATATGTGTAACTATATGTAACACCCATACTCACAGTATCTACCTACTGAGCAAAATCAGAAAACAACAGCAACAACAAGCATCTGGTGTAGTCAGGGCTTGTGAGAAGAACAAGTCAGGACACAGAATTTATAATATTATTTTATGATGGTCAACCAGAGTAAAATACAAGACAGTACAGGAAATCTGTCCACAGCAGTAAAGACTCAGAATATTCAGCCAAGGACCTAGATCCCACAGCAATGTCCTGCATGAGTCCAGATGAAAACCTAGAGCCCATGACAATACCTCCTACAAGTCCAACTGGAGGTTTAAAGCCCACAAGCAGGACTTACACCAGTCTGTTTTACATATCCACACTGGGAAGGCCCAAAGGTCAGTGGCAGAAGCTAGAAAGTCCATGCCAGTGGGGTGAAGGAGCTTCTAGAGCCAAGAAGTCATGCTCAAAATAAGAACCAGGCTGTCCTGCAAAGCACCACAGCCTTCCTAAGCAACATGGTGGTCCCAAGGTCCTCTGATGAAAAGAATAATCATGCTAGAAAGCCAGCATGACAAATTTGTCCTGGAAATTAAATGGCACACATCTTCCTCTCCAGAGCCAGCAGCGATGCTCGATATAAGGTTCAGAGTTCCCCCAAAGTGAACACAGCCCCTCTCACCAACAATGTCCTGAGCTCCTCTGATGACACTGGAGAAGCTAGTCATGAGGGTCTCCTCCAGAAGAACCAGTGGTTCAACCAGCAACCCTTAGAGAGCTCCTCAATGCCTCATTCATCTTCTCTACAACTCTATTTATGCGGGTAACTTTCCTCAGGTGGAACATCTACACTCAGCATGATGCTGATTTAATTCACCTGGTGTTAAGTTGACTGCCAGATTTTAATCCATAACAGCATCCAAATCTTTCTCCCTAAATATTACTCTCCAATGAAAGGAACCAGAGCTGGTTTCAGGGATAGAGAGAGAAGTGTAAAGGATGGGGCTAGAATTTCTTTTTGTATCACAAGGGACCAAATAGCTCATAAGAAAGATGCAGCTAGAAAGGAGTCCTGCTGGAGAAAATAGAACCATTGAGAACCCAAGAACAATAATAAATAAACAAGGCCATGTTTCCATGAAATTAAGATTTAACAGGAAAATAAACTTTAGCTATAATTAATAGCTGGTCATCACCATGGTGATGGCTATTGTCATGCAGAGGATTATACCTCACTGCGGTCTTGCTTGATGGCTACTCCATAATGGTACATAAAGATGGCTGATGGGGGCTAACATTTTTGATGTCTAATTAGGTCTCATTTGGGGGAAAACATGAGTGAGAGTGAAAGGAAAAACTGTACCAGGAAAAGTTGTTCTTTTTAAACTTTTCCTCTCTTTGAAGTTGCCTAACTCTGCAATTGTTTCATGGCTCTGCAGTTCCTTCCTTGAACTCTGTAATCATGAGGGCATAATCAAACATACAGGATGCCTGATGGTGCCAAACTGTGTGGTCATTAATCTAGTCTTGTAACTGATGGTCATTAACTTAGTCTGGTAACTGATGGTAATTAACTAGCCTTATAACTGATGACCCCACCCTGCTAGCTAATCAGAAGAACTGCCAGGCTGTCCTTTCATACCTTTGTAATCCTGATTATGCCTCATTTAAAATTTCTGGTTCATAGACACTTGATGCCAGGTTTTTGTTCAAGAGAAATTATATTCAGTTGTGAATAAGCCCTCTGGTCAAAAAGTACATAAAATAGCTCAAATGGTTTCTTAAATAATGGGACATAAACCAAACTTTTTCTACTTTTTCTAAACTATGACCTATCATTTTTTATAAAATTCACAATGCAGAGAATATGACCCTTATATGAGCTACCATTCTACAGTGAGTTCCAAGCAGAAGGCCCAACCCCATTTTTATAGTGAAGTGCATATTTTAGGAGCTCCATCACTGGCCTGAAGACTAAAATTGTGAAGAAGCAGGGTTCACTCACCATTGCTGTCCCAGTGGTTTCAGCAAGGCAGACATGAAGATGGCTTTGGACAATGTCAGTGCTGTGCTGGATATGGACTTTCCTGTCCTAAATAAATAAAAAAAGATATTGCTCATGTCTTCCTGGTTCTTTGTCTGGACAGAGTATCTATTGGTTGTCAAGGAAACCTGTGCTTTTCTGAGCCCAGGTATTTGTTCTACTAAATCTAGGGAGGCAAACTCACAGAAAACACTCTGGAGGGCAATTAAGTGTGATTCTTGGCTTTAAGATAAAATCTTTCTGCAGGGTAGGCATTAAGAAGAATGGACAACTGAGCCTCAGACTGTGTAGGCAGGAGCTGCTCCTCCCTGAAGATCCTCTGTTCTTCAGTCTTCCCCTCCCAGAAGGCATCATTTCAATTCAAATGTCCCTGTGCAGATGGTTCCACAATGTTTTGAGTGGGTCATGTGGGACCTGGCTATCTTAATTTTGCATTGAACAGGTAATAAATCATGTCATATATATATATATATATATATATATATATATATATATATAGTATGCATATCTAAGAGTATTTTTGTACTTTTAATGTATTGTCTTACTTTTCCTATATTTCAGCAACTTAGTCTATTTCTTAAATATAGTTTTAAGGAGTCCATTTTATTACTTTTGAAACTTTCTACAGAAAATTTACAATTAATTCTAATGAGTTTAACCCAAATTGCTCAGCTTTGTCAATATACCTTTTACAATGTAGTTTACATAACAAGAACTTTTCCAGTTTTTGAGTATTTCCCAATGTACTAGGAAAATACAGGCTTTTCCTCAACCATATTAATGGCATCTGAAAAACTGTCAGCCATCATTACATATAAAAACTAGAAAGTTAATTGCTGGTACCATACACATGTGCACGCACGTGCACACACACACACACACACACACACACACACACACACACACACGAAAGATTTTCCCTAAAAAAAGACAACATTTTTCTTCTAATTCTATTAAAAATTGTAACAGAAATCCCAACCAGTACAAGAAATTGAAAAAAAAAAACATTTACTGACACTGCATGTAAAGCCAACATGCATATATGAGTGGAACTTCTTATAAATCATTGCAAATTGAGTTTTCAGAAGTACAATGTCCAATAGAATAAAAATATGAATTACCTAGGAACATATTCAAAAAAGATGTAAAATTCTGTACACCAAAACTTAAAATACAGTGCTGAAAGAAATGTTAAAAACTGATTTGCACATGTTGAACCATCTTTTCAACTCAGGAATGAAACCTACTTGGTCACAGTATATGATCTTTTTTGATGATGTAAAAAAAGTAACACACCAGAAATCTCTGAAAAGATAGCGAGTGAAATAAAAAAACAACTCCATGAGGCTATAGAGTAAACAACGTAAAAAGCATTCTCTCATATAAAGATAGAAATAACAATCTTAGTAAAGTTGCTGCTGAGCACAGTGAAAGAAGAAATAGAGAAAAAAGTACAGGATCATGGGAAACTGAAACTTTGAATGAGCAATATAAAAAACAAGCAGAATTCATGAAATAAACTCAAAGAAAGATCCAAGAAACAAAAATTCTATTGAAAGCTGGCAAAACTGTTTAAATGAAGCTGAAGACAGGATTCCAGACCTTGAGGACAGGATCGTAATTAGTGATCATGAAAGGATAGAACTTTCAAAAATAACAAAGCAGCATGAAATGACAATCCAGCAGCTTCAAGATGAGGCCAAGAACAACAACATAAGATTAATAGGCATCAGTGAAGATGCAGGAGTCAATGCAAATGACATAACTAAAATATTCACAGAAGTAACAGCAGAAAATTTTCCAAACATGGGGAAAAAAACTGATATGCAGATAATTAAGGCATATAGAATGCCAAACAGTCACAACCAGCAGAAATCTACACCCAGACATAAAATAATTAAAATCTCAGACATACAGAATAAACACAGAATACTAAAAGCTGATTGAGAAAAGACAAACTCACCTATCAAGGAAAGCCCATTAGAATCACAGTAGACTTTTCAACACAAACCCTCAAGTCAAAATGAGCTTGGAGTAAGGTATTTCAAGCCCTGAAAGAAAACAATTTTCAACCCAGACTGATGCACTCAGCAAAAATTTCATTCAAATTTAATGGAGAAACAAGATACTTCCATGACAAAGAACAACTGAAGAAATTCACGTCCACCAAACCAACTAGAAAGACTATTGAAAGACAAACAGAGATTAAAATGACCATAATGCCCAGAAAAAAACAGAAAGAAGCTACCAGGTAGGACAAGGAATTAAACAAGGAGGAAAAGCACAAAGCAAACAACTGGAACATAACATGGCAAAGTCAAGCCAGTACATATCAGTGATATCCATGAATGTAAATGGCTTCAATTCAACATCAAAAGAAATAGGTTGACAGAACAGATCATGAAACATGATCCCACATTATGCTGTATACAAGAAACACATCTCACACAAAAGGAAACACCTGGATTAAAAGTCAAAAGATGGACAACAGCATTACATGAAACAGGAACCCAGAATAGCAGAGGCAACTATTCTATTTGCACATAATGTGAACCTCAAACCTAAAATGATTAAAAGAGATAAAGAAGGTCACTACTTACTCATTAGTGGAAAAATTCAGGAGGAAGAACTAACAATTATATATATATATATATATATATATATATATATATATATACACCAAACAAAGGAGCACCCAACTATATAAGACAGATACTAAAGGGCATGAAAAACCAAATACAAAAGAAAACAATTATAACAGGGGACCTTAACAGCACATCATCACAAAGAGATAAAACAACTAGACAAAAAGTCAGCAAAGAAATAGTAGAACTGAATCATACCTGTGAGCAATTGGACTTAGTAGATGTTTACAGAGTGTTCCACCCAATGCCATCAGAATACACAGTCTTCTCAGGTGCACATGGGACATTCTCCAAAATAGATCATATATTATTCCATAAAACATTCTTAAGTAAATGCAAAGGTATTGAAATTATCCCATGCATAATATCTGACCATAGCACATTGAAATTGGAAATTAATGGCAAAAGAAATGGAAAAACCTGCATAAACACATGAAAATTAAATAACGTTTTGAACAACCAGTGGGCTACAGTTGAAATTAAAGAAGTAAAACACTACTTACAATTCAATGAAAATGAGGAAAAAACATACTGTAATCTGCAGGATATAATGAAAGTGCTCCTAAGAGTAAAATGCATAGCAATAAATTGTCATATCAAAAAAATAGAATGAGCACAAATAAACAACCTAATGCTTCACCTCAAGCTTCTAAAAAAAAAAGAGCAAGTCAAACCCAAAGCTCATACAAGATAGGAAATCGTAAATATTAGAGCAGAAATCAATGCAATTGAAGCTAAAAAACACAATACAAAGAATTAATGAATCAAAAAGCTACTTTTTGAGAGAATAAACACAATTGACAAACACTAGCTAACCTTATAATGAAAAAAAGAAAAAGCCAAAATTCACACAATAAGGACTGAAAAGGGGGAAATTATTACAGATCCCATGGAAATTCACAAGATCATGAATACCTACATTGAAAATCTCTAGTCACATAGAGTGGGAAACACAGAGGAAATGGACAGATTTCTAGAAACATATGAACTACCAAAGCTCAACCAAGAAGATGTAGCAATTTTGAATAACCCAGTATCAGCTATTGAAATTGAAAACGTAATTACAAACTTAGCAACAAAGAAAAGCCCAGGTCCTGATGGATTCACGGCTCAATTCTACAAGAAATTTAGATAAGACTTGATTCCAATATTCCTTAAACTCTTCACTGAAGTTGAAAAGGAAGTAATCCTCCCTAAATCATTACTGGAGGCAAGTATTACTCTCATACCAAAATGAGAGAAAGACCCAATCCAAAAGGAGAACTATAGGCCAATCTCACTAATGAACATTGATACAAAGATTCTCAATAAAATACTGGCAAATAGAATGCAGCAAATCATCAAGAAGATTATACATCATGACCAAGTGGGGTTCATTCCACGAATGCAGGGATGGTTTAACATATGCAAATCAATAAATGTAATACACCACATCAACAGAGCTGAAAACAAAAAACCCATGGCCATCTCAATAGATGCAGAAAAAGCTTTTGATAAAGTCCAACACAGGCTCATGATAAAAACCCTTCAGAAACTCTGAAAACACAGTGTCTACCTCAATATTTTAAAGGCCATCTATGACAAACCAACTGCCAACATTATACTAAAAGAACAAAATCAGAAAGCTTTCACTTTAAAATCAGGAACAAGACAATGATGTCCACTATCACCACTCCTATTCAATATAGTTCTGGAAACACTAATGAGGTCAATCGGACAAGAGAGAGAAATAAAAGGAATAAAGATAGGAAAGGAAGAAGTTAAATTACCACTATTTGCAGATGACATGATACTCTATATAAAAGATCCAAAAAACTCCTTTAAAAGACCACTAGAAGTCATAAACAAATTCAACAGTGTAGCTGGATATAAAGTCAATGCTCAAAAATCAATAACATTCCTGTACACAAACAAGAAACTCACTGAGACAGAAAATATGGAAATATCACCCTTCACAACAACATCTAAAAAAACAAAATACTTAGGAATCAACCTAACTAACAATGTAAAAGACCTATATTCTGAAAATTATGCTTTGCTAAAAAAGGAGATTAAAAAGGATATTTGAAAATGGAAGGATGTTCCTTGTTCTTGGCTAGGAAGAAACAAAATTTTGAAAATGGCCATACTTCCAAAACTGTTATACAGATTGAATGAAATCCCAATTAAAATATGATTTTCATACCTCACAGATATAGACAAAACACTTCTAAAATTCATTTGGAAACAGAAAAAACCTAGAATTGCACAGGCAACTCTGAGCAACAAGGGCAAGGCAGGAGGCATCTCAATTCCTGACTTGAAACTATACTGCAAATCCATAGTGATAAAATCAGCATGTACTGGCAAAGAAATAGACCTGAGGTTCAATGGAACAAATTAGAAGATGAAGCACAACTACAAAGACACTCAGCCACATGATATTTGACAAAGGGGCTAAACATGTTCACTGGAGGAAGGATAGACTCTTTAATGAATGGTGCTAGAAAAATTGGCTCTCCACATATAGAAGACTGAAACTAGATCCATACCTATCAGCATGCACAAAACTAAATGGATCAATGACCTAAGCATTACAACATAAACACTAAATCTACTAGAAGATAAGGTAGACAGAAGTCTTGGAGACATAGGGGCAGGCAGAGAATTCATGAAAAAAAGCAAACTGCATGGGAAACACTTCAAAGAATCAACAACTGGGATCTCATATTATTGAAAAATTTCTGCACTTCAAAAGAAATCACCAACAGAGTGAAAAGAAAACCTACAGAATGGGAAAGAATTTTATCCAACAGCCCCTCAGACAAAGGACTTATATACAGAACATATAAAGAACTGAAAAGCAGTAAGCTCCCCAAATTTAAGGCCCTCTCCAAAAATGGACATCTGAGATGAACACACAGTTCTCAGATGAAGATAACAAATGGCAAATAAATACATGAAGAAATGTTCACCATCATTGGTCATTTGAAAAATGCTAATTAAAACAGCATTGAGATTTCATCTCACTCCAGAAAGAATAGCTGCCATCAAAAAATCAACTGATAACAAATGTTGATGATGCTGCAGGCAAAAACGAACACTGCTCCACTGTTGGTGGGAGTGTAGACTCATGCAGCCACTATCAAAATCACTATGGTGATTTCTCAGAAGACTAGGATTGGAAGCTCTGTTCAACCCAGCTAATCCCCTCCTGCATATTTTCCAAAAAAATCTGAAATGTTCATATCACAGTGATATGTGTGCACCCATGTTCATAGCAGCACAATTTGTAATAGTTAAATCTTGAAAACAACCAGGAGGCCCATCAGCAGCTGAGTGGATGAAAAACATGTGGTACTTTTATACAATGGAATATTATTCAGCTATGCAATGGAATATTACTCAGCTACAAAAAAGGATGATCTTCAGGCCTTCATAAGCAAATGGAGACAACTTGAGGCTATCCTCAGGAGTGAAATAAAAAAGAATAATATTTATAAATATCACATTGTGTCTCTAGTGTAAAAAGTAATAAGAAATGTAGGAGTAACGAAACCGAAAATATATAATTGCTATTGTAAAAAAGAGAGGGAAAAAAGTGCTCTAAAATATATAACTGCATGTATGTTTAAGTGTGTGGGACTGATAATCATATTACTAAGTTTTTGTTGGATAGTTGAACAGAACTGTTTGCAGTCTCACTCTTTTTTTCTTTTAATTATAATTAAAGAGAAGCAAAACAAAACAGAAAAAAGGTTAGCAGCAATACAGAGTTCCAAGGAAAAAAAAGAAACGAACAAAAAACACTAAGAAACCACTAATTGATAAATTACATACCATCATCTTGAAAATAGTTGTTGAAGATACAAAATTAAAACATACAAAGTAGGCATTCAAACAGTGACACTGTTAACAATTCTGCTCCATGATCTAACAAAAACAGTAATATGGTCATTCACCTTACACACTTAAGCATACATGAAGTTATATCTTTTTTATAAGTTTTTTTTTTTAATTTGAAAGAGAATAAAACAAAAGGGGGCAGTACAGAGCATATCAGAACACGACACCATAGGCAACACAGTACATAACATTAAGACAACTGGACATCAACAGTAGCTAACACCATATCACTTACTCTGCTATAGTTGAGCATAGTTTCAAATACAATAATATCAAACATAACACAATAGTATAAAGCCATGCACAGAGTGAAAGAATTACAGGGCTTTCTGAACCGAATAACAGAAAATGATCAATGGATACTATAATATCTCATTTTCGATAAAAAAAATTTTTGTTTGAAATATACAAATTCAAATTTCAATAAGACACAATGTGATACATAGAACCAACGGTAGTAGAACAAGAAAAGCATGGTAGGACTTCTAAGAAGGATGACATTAAATCAGCAATAGCTGTCACAATGTTTTCGTCAAAACAGCTGTTCATATCATCACGTATAATACAGTCAAACAAAACAGGATAAAACCATTGCAACTGATGATTGAAAACTTTGAAAGACTTCAAAGCTATGAGATGGGGACTCATGCTTACCATAAAGTCTCATATACTCTTATCAAATCTCATACTAGGGAGACTATATGGTATTTACCCTTGTTAGTTTAGTTTATTTCGCTTAAGAGAATGGTCTCAAGTCGTGACCTTTAATTTATAAATATCTCGATGTGATCATTCTTTATAGCTGAGTAGTACTCCATTGTATAAAAATGCCACAACATTTTTATCCATTCCTCAGTTGATGGGCACTTAGGTTGTTTCCAAGATCTGGCTATTACAAATTGTGCTGCTATAAACATGGGTGCACATATATCATTGTGGTATGATGTTTACAGTTCTTCTGGAAATATGCCTAGAAGCGCAATAGCTGGGTCAAATGGGACATCCAAACCGAGCTTTTTGAGGAATCTCCAGACTGACCTCCACAGTGGTTGCACCAGTCGACACTCCCACCAACAGTGTAGAGGAGTTCTTTTTTCCCCACATCCTCTCCAACACTTGTTGTTGGTAGTGTTTTCTATCTTGGCCATTCTTTCTAGAGTGAGTTGGAACCTCAGTGTGGTTTTAATTTGCATTTCTCTCATGACTGATGAGGAAGAACATTTTTTCATGTATTTATTTGCCATTCATATTTCCTCATCTGAGAACTGTGTATTCATTTCAGATGCCCATTTTTGGATTGGGTCTTTGATTTCAAGAGTCTGATTTTTTTTTAATTCTTTATAAGTTCTAGACAGAAGTCCTTTGTCTGAGGCACTGTCCATGAAGATTTTTTCCCAATTTGTGGGTTTTCTTTTCACTCTGCTGGAAACCTCTTTTGACATGCAGAAACTCTTTAATAAGATGTGGTCCCAGTTATTGATTCTGGGAAGTATTTCCCGTGTACTTTGGTTCTTGT
>PVJX010011972.1:0-51786 GCA_004027295.1 Dolichotis patagonum | reverse complement strand
AAATAAATAAATAAATAAATAAACAAATAGTCAAACAAAATGAGGAAGCAGGGGACAAGTCAGGTAGGAGAAAGAAAGAAAACAAGGTAGCATTTTTTAAAAGATCTTACTATGTGTCGGGCACTTTCACATTCAACATTCATCTTGTTCAATTTTACCACAAATTTGAGGGACAGGATTAGGATTAGTAGCCAGGAGTGATAGCACATGCCTATAATCCTAGTATTCAGGAGGCTGAAGCAGGAGGATGGAAGTGAGTTCAAGGCCAACCTGGGCTGCATAGTGAGTTCAAAACCAGCCTGAACTACAAGTGAGACACTGTGTCAAAAAAACAAAACAAAAAAAGAGGAGGGCTGGGGCTATAGCTCAATGGCACAGCACCTGCTTCGCAAACCAAGATCCTGAGTTCTATTCCTGATACCAAAAAAAAAAAAAAAAAGACCAAAGGATTAGAATTAGTAGCCTTATTTTACAGATGAGGAAATTAAAGCTTAGAGACCCGGAGGAACTTGCTCAGGGTCAGGTCATGACAGTAGTCCCTGGTCTTCCAGTGCTTTGTACCCCTCCATCCCATTTCCCAATGAGGTTAAGAGGACCAGAGGCACAGGTAAGGCCAGGGAAGTGATGGAAGAGGAAGAGGGAGTATTGGCTTCAAATTTAGTGTTAGGACATGAAGGGTAGGGAGTCAAAGCTAACCTGCCAGACCCCCACGATGGCATTGGCAATGAGGATCAAGAGGATGACAAAGGGTTCAACAAAGGCAGTGATGGTCTCTTCGCCTTCCTCAAACCAGGCCAGCACCTGAGGACCAGCAGGGGGAGAATAACAGGTGATACAGCCTCCCAAGCTAATAAAGCAAGGCAGTGGAAGGGTTTCAAAGACGGTCACAGAGGTGAGACTCTGTGCAGGAGCTGTGGGGGGACACGGGGGCCTGCAGTCCCATTATCTGTGTAAAGTTCTACGCTTGGGGCCTCACAGCATGCGAGTGCAGCCACTGCTGTGGCTCAGCGCCTACAGGAGAACGTAAACACACCCGACTTCAGGATTAACCAGGGATGCTTTCAGGTTTCCCTAACCAAACTGTTGGCTTGCAAGCAAAGCTCAGGGAACACCCAAGCCAACTACCCCCACAGTCACATCCATCCCACGGGAGCCAAAACCCGATAGGAAACACCCTGTGGTCCTCACAAGCAGGCGCCTGGCCCCCCACAGCCCTCCCCCACAGCCCAGGCAGGGAAGCTCTGATTTCACAAGGGAGCAGGAGTGGGGATAGGGTTACGGCCTCTTGTACACACCCCGGGCCAGCTGTTGCCACTGCCAGGCAACAGCCACAGGCAAATGTCAAGGAGCAAACCTGAGAAGACAGAAGGCAGGCCCTGCCAGTTTGGGCTCAAGGGTGGACCAGGCCTCCAGTAAGGAAACCAAGGAACCAGGAGGATTGTCTTTTGCCTCCAGAGTCTTGTCTTTCCAGTAGCACAAAGATGTTAAAAGACATTTTGAACTATACGATGGACTCCTGTGATGATGGGGTGGCAAGGAGCCCCCAGCAGGGGCTATGGACCCCGAAGGGAGTTCCCAGGGCAGAAGTGACCTGGCCAGGAGGCCCGCTAGGGTAGCTCGCAGGCTGCGAGGAGTCTGGGAGTGGCGGAGAGGGCGTAGTTTAGTCAGGCTGGCTGGCGAGGAGAAAGAGCTGGGCTTCAGCAGCGATGGGAGCAGAGGGCGGGGCCTCGGGCACATCTGCAGCCAACCTCGCACGAGCAGCGCTTTCCCGCCTCTTTGCGAGAGTCTTTCCTCGACCAGTCAGCGTCAGAGGCCGGGTAGGGCAGGGCAGGGGCGTCAGAGCGCTCAGGGATTGGCGGAGCCGCGCGGCGCTGGGCTCGCCGGGAGTGGTCGTGGCCCGGGGAGTTACTGCCCGAGTTGGGGCCCAAGCCCGGCGCGTCGCTTAGGGGGTAACCCGAGCCCTTGAAGCTCTTGAAGCTGCGAGGGTGGCTTAGCTTCAGTGTTTTGGCCGAGAACGCCCTTAAAGCTTAAAATAAAACCCGCCTGCGGAGTGTGAGAGAGGACAGAGGACGGGAACCAGCCCCCGCCCCCAGCCCCGGCCTCTGGTCTGGAAGATAGGATGCTCAGGGCTTGGACTGGAGGATCCGGGACTGGGAGCCCAGCTTTTCGCCGGAGCAAACTCCTAATCCCCCAACCCGATCACACCCCAGCCAGCTCTCAGTGCCTTCTCATACTTACAAAGGAAATGCAGGCGGCCAGGAGAAGGATCCGCACCAGGAGGTCTTCAAACTGCTCTATCACCAACTCCCACAGGGATTTCCCTGGGGGCAGAGGCAAGGAGGCGGGGTCCCCAGGGTTAAGATCCTAAGGATCAAGACCTGGGCCTCTGCTCACGGGCTGGGGTCCAGAAACTGGAGTGCCCTGAATCCCTAGGGTGATGGGCAGGCAGCGTGGTATGAGAGAAGGGCTGAGGGAGCTGCCAGGAGTCCAGAAGCAGGCTCCTCAGAGCAGTGGGCAGTGGTTCAAGGGTAGGACGCCTCAAGGAGAGAGTGCCTGGAGACTTCTACTCTGTAGATTCTAATGTTTGTGGAGAGTGACGTGTGCCCTTTGGGAAGGAGTATGGGGTCTCTAATGAGAAGATAGAGTAGGACAGGGAAAGGAGGTTCATTTAGAAGTGCTCAGGGCTTCAGTAACTTACCTTCCTCAGTGGGGAGCTCTACCCAGAAAAAAAGAAGAAAAGGACATTTTCATTTGGGGTTCAACCTCATGCCCCCCACCCCCAGGACTCTGTGGCTAAGGTAAGAGAATCAGGTTCATCAAGGTCACCCCCTAAAACCTCCCCAGACCCCGCATCTCAGAGACCCAAAGAGCTCAGTACCCTCTCCCTCCAGGAACCATGGACCATGGCTCTAAGATACCCAGAAGGGAGAGTGCGTGTGTGTGGTGTGTATGCGTGTGTGTATGTTCAGGGAAGGGGTACCAGCCTCTCTGAGGGACACTTACCATTGGGGCCATATTTCTCCAGATGTCGCTTAACTTGGTCTGGGGTGAGGCCTGTGGTCTCACTCACCCCAAAATAGGCCAAACATTCTTCTGTGGTCTTGGAGTGTGCAGCCTCCATTATGCTCCCTTCTTGGGGGCCAGGGGCGGTGCGTTCTTTCCGGGGGGGCTGTCACTTGTGGGGGGCCTTCTTCAGTGTGTCCACCTGCCCGTTGTTCTGGGTTTCTTCCCTTTTTCTCACCTGCCCCCCCAGATTTCTGTTTCCTCCACAGAGCTCTGACCCCGTCCCACTTGCAGCAGCCGGCCACCCGGCAACCCCCAGCTGGTCCTTATGAGGGAGTGGGGGGGGGAGGCTCCCCCTCCCCCAGATCAGGGATTGGCTGGCTGAGACTACAGCAGGAGGGATCAGAAGAGAGAGATATTTCTGCTGACAGAGGGGAACAGTGGGGCTGCAGCCTGAGATGTCACTCATGAAGGAAGCAAAGGTGGCTGGGGGGGGGGAGAAAATTCACTTTCTGTCGTCTGCTACTGACCCTTCCCCCAGTTGCCCAGACTTCCCACATTGCACTGAATTTCCCATTCCAAACTCATCTCCACAATTCTTCCCCTAAGTTCTTTTCCACTCTGGGGCCTCTCCTTTCATTTCCCTCACACCTTCTTCATGTCCCTTCTCCCCTGAGCCTGTTTCCATTGCCACAGTTTCCTCCCTCATGTGCTGTGCTGGAAAAGCAATGGAGATACTCTGTGCCTTTAGGAGACTGAAGTCAGGGAGAACATCTTTTGAGGACCAGAGGAAGTGCCTCTAGAAGGACAAGGGGAAGTGGGGAGGGGAGAGGGCCAAGGGGACAGGGCAGAAGATGGTAACCCTACCCTAGGGAGGGGTTGCTATAGCCATCAACAAGGGATTTAGTGTCCAGGCCCTGGTGAGCAAAGCCAGGACTTCCTGGCTCTCCCCTAAACTGCCCCCCTCCCTATCGTTCTAGCTCAGCCTCTGGGAACACAGTCTTTGGCCCCTCCACCATTCCTGACAGGGAATCCCCCCCCCCAAGAAAATGGGACACTCAGGCGGCCAGGTAACCCAAGAGGCTACAGAATGTGCTGATGGCAGAGGGTGAGGAATAACTGTTTCAAGATGGGGACAGGGGGTCACCCCAAGTCATGGCATGAGGGTCACCTCATTTCATACCACACTCACTTTTTAACTAAGGGGTTTGGTGGTAGACCCAGAGGTGTGTGGTTTTCATTTTCCAGCCCTGATGCAGAGACCCCCCCCAAGGGAGAATCAGGGCCAGCCCTGGGGGGTATGCTCAGAACTGGGGCTGTCCCACTGAAGGAGGTGGAAGGGGAGAGTGAGGCCTCCTGAGAAAGCTCAATAAAGCAGAGACCCCAGACCAAAGGGATGGGGAGGGGCAGATTTGGGGGCAGGTCTAGGGGAAATGAGGACACAGAGGTAGAGGGGCGAGCCCAGAGATAGGCCCACCAGGGTCAGAGAAAAGTCTGCAGAGCAGTGAACAGGGAGCTGGCAAGTGGCAGCCAGGTGGGCAGGGACCCCAGGGCTGGGTGCAAAGCCACAAGTTGTTGCTGAGCGGCTGGCCTTGGTGTCAACTTCCCTGGAGAAGCAGCTGCTCTGAGCTGCCCTTCCCCACCCTGCTTCGGGATGGGGGCATCTTTTGGTTTCCACCAGGGCAGCTGCTGGAAGAATGGAGAGGGTACCCTGAGTGCAGGCAGGCAGGGGCACAATGCAGAGGAGAGGCTCTAAGTGTAGTGGTGAGAGGTCAGTGAGGGCAAGGAGCCTTATGACCCTGAGCTCAAGTCCTTCCTCAGTTTCCTACAGTGAGCAAGGGTGTAAGGAAGACTGAGAGGGCTATTTGATTTTTGCAGTACTGGGTCCTGAGCACAGGGCCTTGTGCATTCTAGGTAAGCCATCTGTCATCACTAAGCTACACCTCCCTCCAGCCTTTAAAAAAAAATTTTTTTTTCTCGCTTTGCAGTGCAGGCTGGCTTTCAAGTCACTGTGTAGTCCAGGTTGGCCTTGAACTAGTGGCAGTCCTCCTGCCTCAGCCTCCAAGGCATATGCCACTATGCCCTGCTTAAAAATCTTTTTGAAAAATTTTGTATTTGTGTTTGTGGTGCTGGGGCTTGAATCCAGGGCCTTTGTGTTGAACTATGTTCCCAATTTCTTTTTCATTTTTTATCATGGGATAGTCTTGCTAAGTCACCAAATTGCCCAGGCTAGGCTAGAACTTGCAATCCTGCTTCAGCCTGCCAGAGTTCTAGGATTACAAACTCTATCCCTGTGTCTGGCTAGCTAGCTTTTTTTTTTTCCCCTCTCTCTTTCTTCTTTCTTTCTTTCATTTAAGTAATTTATTTGACACTATTGCAGAATGAACCCAGGGAGCACCAAGCATCCTTAACCCTTTTTATTTTGAGATTCAGTTTTGCTAAATTACCCAAGCTGGGCTCAAACCTGCAATTGGATTACCCTACCTCAGCCTTCCAAGCAGCTAGGACTAGAGGGGTGTGCCACCATGCTGGCCTGAAAGAGTTCTTAAGGCTGTGTCCCATCCTGGGACCCGGGCCCTCAGGCAGAAAACAGTACTGAAGGTGGCAGAGGCAGAGGAAAGAGAAGCCCGGCTTTTGGGAGAAGGGGATGGAGTTTAAGGATTTGGCCTCCCAGACTTGCCTTGTGCATGCACTTGGGCGAGAGACAGACAGCCTTCTGGGTGAGCTGAGGACAAGGTGCTCCTTCCCTCCCCCTTTTCATAGTTTCAACAAATGCTTTCCCTGAAGCAGAGTCCTGCTATGACCAGGGGGAGGGGTGCTCAGACAATGGACTATGTTGGGGGTCACAACACCAGGCAACTCCACCTGGCCCAGCACCCACCTCGGCTGAGAGTCAGGCTCAGCACCTCTGATCCTTTTGGTGCTGGCTGGCTCCTCCCCAGTGGCACCTGGAGGAGTGACAGGGCCACTGTCTTACAGCAGCAGGAATGCCCAAACATGGAGGGGGAGACGAAGATGGGCAGCTTCGGGGAGTTGAGCATGAGAGAAGAGAAGGAAGCAGGCTTTACAGGACACTCCTGCCAGCGGGGCCCTTTGAGGTTGTTCATTTCTACCACCTCCAGCTTCCCAGAGGGGCAGACTAAAGTCAGACAGCAGAGAAGGCTCGCATTGCAGAAGAATGGGAGCAGGTGGCTCTAAGGTGCTCCCTAGGACCCGTTCCCACTGGAGGTCTCTTTACTCGGGGCTGAAGGTATTTTTATTCTCCAGCCTCTGGCTGGAAGTGAGGGACTGGAGAGTCCTAACTGTAAAGGATATGGACGTAGGACCTGGCGCATCGATGACCAATTCCAAACTTTGGTTTCACCATCTGTAAACAAACCCTTGGAGGGAAATTGTCTCCAGTCTACAGCAGAGAGAAGTCAGTCTGCAGAGTAGATGGGTGTCTTCATGCTTGTCCCTTCCCCATCTCTGGAAGCCAAGTCCCTAAAAGCCGGCAGGGTTTGGGGAAAGGGGGAGCCTTAGCACCAGCTGCCACTAGATTAGGAGAGGATCAGGCCCTGCCTACCCTGGGCACCATAGCCCTTGCTGGCCACCTTACTTTGAGAATGCGGCACCCAGGTCTCCAAAGTACCAACCCCCTTTGCAGGGCTGATTCCATCCCCAGTCTCCTGAGGCCAAGTTTTGGGGGAGCCCCAGGGATGAGACACTACAGGGAGAGCCAACAGGCTTCCCCCAGCCAGCCCCCAGCCTGGGTGGCCAGTGCACCCAGCTGTCTCCTGTCTATCTCCCCACAGGACGCAAGGCCCAGAATAGCAAGGTCATGAGCGTGGGTAGGGCCTCCTGGAGTAGGGGCAGAGGCTGAGGGGCAGGAGGGTGGCGGTTCCACTCTGCCTAGGGGTAGTAAGAGCAAGGGTGGGAGGCAAGGAGCTAAGCACATAGTGGGACGCTTCAGACCCTGGCCATCTTTGTTGGCACCCATTACCCCAGATTGAGAAACACAAGCTTGCCCTCAGCTGGAGGACAGCATGGCCCAGGTGTGGGCAGGTGACTTCGAAGAGCAGAGGCTTCGTTTACAGTGGATGCAACACTGGACTCCTGCAGCTGATCAGCTGGCTTTCAAGTGGGTCAGTAACCTGGACTGGACATTTACATGAAACTCGAAGGGAAACAGTATCCAGGCCACACAAGTCATTTCTGCGGCTCTAAGATGAAACTTACCATTTTACAAATGAGGACACTAAGACCCAGACTGGCTATGCTTTGTCCTCAGGTCACATAGCACATTAGTAACAGGCAAAGCTAGGCCTGGAAATTGGTGCTCTTTGTCAGCCAGTCCCCAGACTGGCTCTGAGAAGGAACAGTCAAGTCTGTCCTCTGGCCCCTCCACAGCCAGCCTGACTACCATATTAAATCCCACAGCAAGCCGGGGATATGGCTCAGTGGCACAGTGCCTACCTGGCAAGTGCAAGGTCCTGAGTTCAATTCCCAGTGCAAAAAAAAAAAAAAAAAACCAAAGTAAAATGTGTCCCCACCCCTATTATCTCTGTACCTTTCTCCCTAGGTAGGGAGCCTAACTCAAGAATTCAGAACAGGAAGAATGCTTGGCAGTCATCAACCTGTCATTCACCACCCAGTTCAATTAAGAGAAGTGTCTGAAGACCCCACAAAGCGGTGCTGAACGCCACTTTCCAATCACAGAAGCAGAAAGGCCCAAGGATGGTGGCCTGAAGGCCCAGGACTGGACAGGCACAGAGCGCTGGCCTCTCAGCTCTGGGCCACAGTGTTGACAGAGCCACCCAGTCCCCACAGCAAGCACAGCCACAGCCATCACCATGGAACTGAGATAAACCCCTTTATTTATTTATGCTTCTCCATTTTGTTTAAAACAACAACAACAACCATAATATAACTGACAGCCCTTCCCCCTCAGCCTTGCTTGGGCTGGGGGTGGTTCAGGGAGAAATGGCCCCCAGAGGTGGGGCTGGCTGGAAGAGCCCCTCAGGGAGGTAATGGAGCCCAAATCCCCTGCCGAGGGAAGGGGCACCTGTAGTGTAGGAATCAGGGAGTTAGCAGGGCCCTGGAATCGCTGCTGTACCAAAATACTGTATGTGCCCTTGGCTGTCAAGGGCCCGGAAGCATGGGAGTCGGGGGACTCCCACCTCTCCTCTGTGTCCCTCCTCAGCCCCATCTCAGGAGCCCAGGGCTGGGAAGCAAGAAGAGGGCGAGAGGGTGGGGTAGGGCATCTCACACGAAGGAGTACTGGTTATTAATGGCTCTGGAATGGCCCCCTTCTTCTCCATTGCCCCCTAGTGGTAACTGCTGGAGCTGTACCATTGGGGTCACCCCCGTGTCCCCAGCAGAGCCAGCACCACCCTGGGCCTCCGTGCCTGGTGCTATGGCCTCTTCCAATTCAACCACGGGGACCAGCTCAGCCATGGGGACCAGCTCTTCCTGGACCCCTCCACTGCCCACTTTCTCTTTCTCTTGCCTCTCTTTGGCTGTTGCGGCTGCAGCTGCCGCCACTTCTGACGACCCCGACGCCTCTTCTGCCCCAGGATGTGGGGGATCTGTCCATGAAGGGGGTTCAGGGGGCTGGGGTGGGTCATGGGAGGTGTTCGATTCTGGATAGGAATGGTAAAAAGACAGATTGATGGTGGAGGGAGGCAAGCTCTGGCGGCAGCCTCCCCTTTGCTCATCCCCCCAGGAGTCATGTGCTATCTCCCCCACATCCCGTTTCCTGAGCAACCCCCCTCCATGGAAGATGGATCATGGGCGGTGGTGAGAGGAGGACCACACTTACACACAGTCACTCGCTCCGAAGGGCATGAGGGTGGAGGAGGCATCGGGGTAGCATCGATCTCCCTCGCACACCCCTGCATGGCTCCCAGCCTGCTCCCGGCCTGGGGGGAGGGGCAACGTGGGGACAGATGGGGTGTTGGGGTGGGGGAAAGGGAAAGATCAGACAGGGACATCAGACATGGAGGGAAGAGGGAGGGGGACCAGACCAAGCATCCCCCAGAAGGGCAGGCCCAAGGCAAGGTGGTGACGAAGGGCAAAGACAAGCCAGAGAGGATGGAGTCAGGGACACATGGATGATGGCGCGGATACAGGATCCAATGAAATGGGGATGCGTTCACCCAGCTCTCCACTTGCCTCCCGGCCCAGCAAGGAGCCTCTGCCTGCCTATGTCCTAGCAGCCTTCTAAGTCCCGTGCAGCCCCCCAGTGCAGACACCTCATGAAAGGGGCCTTGGCTGCCCTGCACACCCCTCACAGCCTTTCCTCACAGCCCTCCCCACCCCGTCTTTCTGGCACACACACCTCACTTCTTGGGTGCACGGGCACCTCCCCTGCAGACCTGCTCTGCTCACCCTGCTGCCGTTGGGAGGGCACATAGCTGACAAGGACAACATCACTGGAGCCTCCAGACTCCAGAGGGATGGGGTGCACCCGGAAATGCTCGAGCATATCGAAAATGGACTGGAACCACAGGTGCTGGACCCGGCATTGACCCTCCTCGTTCAGTGACAAGCGCAGGTGCTGAGGGCAGGATGAGCACAATGAGGCAAAGGCCTCGGGCCCTGCCAGTTACAACCTCCTCCCTGGAGGCAACACCCAGCCCTCTGCACACCACAGGCTTGCTCACCTTGGCCTTGCCCTGGAAGTTGAAAGTGAGGACATATTCACCCCGCCTCGTCTCGCTCTGACGAACCAGAAAGACACCATGGGAGTTGGTGCCTCCTTCCAGCACTAACTGGGCAGCCTTGAGTCGTGAGAGCATCCCGTGGAACCAGGGGAATCCTGAGAGGGGCTGGTCCCCCTCCCCTCCCTCTGACTCCTGGAACAGGAATGACCCTTCAGGAAGGAGACAGAGAGGGAAACCAGGGTGTCATGGAGGCCTTCTATGTCCTGGGAGGAAAAAAAGCCTTCCTTTCCCTGCATCAGGTGCCCCCTAGCATCCTGTTTCACTCCCTCCCCCGGGTCAGATCTCCAGACAGTAGCCTCAGCAGATGGGCTGCTGGCCTGGAGACAGATGTGCATGCTGCTGGTACCTGGGGCTGTTTCTGGAGTGTCCAGAGGAGGATAGGGGGTTGAGAGAGGATGAACTGTCCCTGCTGGGGGCCCCTCCTCAATGGGAATGCGCGGGGGCAACTCTGGGGGAAGCAGTTCCATTGAGTCAAAATGGGAGGCGGCAACAGAAGCTGAACTGGGGGAGATGGATGTGGAGGGCCGGTCTGATAGGCCCCCATAGGCTCCTAGAAAGAAATGGAGAGCAAAGCTGAAAACTCAAGTTCCTTATCCAAGGCCTTGGGCTCCTGTCCATCTCCCACCAGCAGACCCTGGACAACTAAGAAGACCGTGATCTGACAGTTTTACCAATGACCCCAACTGACACTTCCTACACTGTGGTTACTGTGCATCCTAGAATCCAAATATGCCTGTGTCTTTTAGGAATCAACAACTAAAAAACTATCATAGAGTTGGGGAAGGAGTAGAATCCCTCAAATATTCTCACATTAAAAGAGTCAAGAGTAGTATAATCACAGCTACTCAAGTGGCTGAGACAGGAGGATGCCAAGTGTGAGCCCAGCCTGGGGAATTTAGCAAGACACTCTTGTCTCAGAAAATACAAAGGGCTCGGGATGTAGATCAGTGCCAAGGCCCTGATCCATCCTTAGTACCCCACCATAAAAAAATGAGAGAGAGAGAGAGACAGACAAGAGACAGAGACAGAGACTGACTTTTGTTGGGATAGGACAAAGCATCCAACTTTCTGTTGTTAGTTTGTTTGTTTTCTGAGATAGGATTTCACTACATAGTTCAGGCTGACCCTGAATTCACTAAGTAGCCTTGCTACTTAGTGATCCTCCTTATGACCTTCCTGCCTCAGCCTCCAGAGTGCTGGGATTACATATATGTGCCATGCATGATTTAAAAGCTTCCAATTCTAAGAGGCAATTTTTTTTTTTTTTTTTTTTTGGCACCGGGGATCGAACTCACAACCTCATGCTGGGCAGGCAGGCACTTAAGCCACTGAGCTAAATCTCCGGCCCCTAAGAGGCAATTAAAATTTAAAAAAAAAATCCTCTGATTAATTCCCCCCTAACTAAACCAACTTGCTCTTTACTTTAACTTGTATCTATTTTTTTACTCTAGGACATTTATCTTACTCAGTTTTCCCAAGGACCTGGGTCTTCCCCACCTCCAGCCTCTGTGCCGGCCTTGTGCCTTCTTTGAGCCACGTTTTCTCTTACCTCCTCTGCAGTGCTTTATTCCTTCCCCTGTTCTCTTCCACCTTCCCCTGTTCTCTTCCTCCAGAACTCTCAAGGCACTTCGTGCTGTGCTGCTCATAGGACACTAACACAGAGTCTCTATCTGGGGGACCTGCTTCTTGCTGGGAATGATGTCTTGCCAACACAGCTAGACTCAGCCCACAGAGAGCCAGGATCCCATCTCAGGCACTTGAGTTCCCCCATCCTGCCCCAGGCCCAGCACTGGGCCAGTGACATACTGGGGCCTGCCTGGTCATCTGCCAGGCAGCAAGCCTACACAAATGTCGACAGAGTTGAAAAGATGCATGGAGAGCCGGGGGTTTAGTTCAGTGGCACAAGGGCCTGCCTGACAAGTGTGAGGTAATGAGTTTGATCCCGGGTACAAAAAAAAAATGGATACATGGAGGGCAGCCACTCAGGAAACAGGATGGCACAGACCATGTTTCTTAGTGACTCAGGTGACCTCAGAAAAACCTCTTCCTCTCTCTGGTCTGAGCTGCCTGAAATCTGATGACTTGTAAGTTCCATTCTAGCTCTCAAGAGTCTAAGATTCCTTTCTCCACCCACAATGTATGCCCTGTGTGCTAGGCTGAGCTCTAAGCACTGGGAGGATAAAACTTGTATTAGGAGAAAACGGTAGAGTAGAAGCCAAGTCTGGAAAGATGGGCCGGACATTCATGTGTATTATGTGTTTGGTCAGCTGAAAAAGTGCAAATTTAGCTAAAGAAAATTTGATGCCCTCAACATGAGCAGAGATGCAGAGTAAGAACAAAACAAAGATGTCTCCAAAATGCTCTGAATGCTTGGAAAAAGAACCATTATCTCCAGCCAGTGGTGGCCTGTAGGACACATGGAAAAAGTGTCAAAGTCAGGCAAGAAGCTGGAGAGGGGTTTGCTGGGACCTGTGTGGATGGTGATAGTTCTAAATGGCAAACTTGGGCTGAGAATGTCGCTCAGTGTGAGTCTGTGGTGCAACTCCCAGCACCACAAATTAATTATTTATCTAAATTTTAAAAGGCAAGCAGTGGTCCAAGATTCACTGGCACATTTGGACACAAAAAGACAAGCAGCAGAAACAGGAACAGGTGGCCCGATGGCAAGAGCCATCCATGGTGGGCTCTGGGGCTTCCAGTTCTCCAAGGCACCACCTTACCCTGCGACAGGCGGTCATTGCTCTCACTGGGCCCCAGCATCAGGTCCTGGCTGGGCAGACTTTCTGAGTGATTCAGGCATGGTGGCTCCTGGCCGTCTGCACTGTCTTTTGTGAGGAAGGAGGTCCCAGGGGCTAGGGGGAGGGTCATGGGGCGAGGGCTGGCAGTAGGGCAGGGTCTGCAGAGACAAAGCAAATGGTGCTGAGGAGAAAGTTACATGAGGAGAGGCACAAGGCTGCTCCCACCCTGCCCCCAGGCCCCTCAGTAACAGAAGGCAGGCTCCTCACCCCGGGCTCAGGCATTCTTGGATGTCAGACACCCAGGCCTTCACATGGACAGCATCAGCTGTCTCCAGGATATACTCCGAGGGGCCTTCCACCTATGAGGCCAGGAGACACTCTCAGGGCACCCAACACACAGGTACCACCCTCTGCCATTTTAATGTGCTGAGTGTTCCCTCCCCAGCACAGGCCCTTCATGGGCTTTGGGCTCAGCACCCCTACCTTAACCACAAACGTGTTCTCCCGGTCAGGCATCTCCAGGGCTGTGGTTGTCCGAACATCCGTGATAGTAGAGCAGGGAATGCTGAGCCGGGGCCGGGACGCCTCCGGGGGAGCAAGAACAAACTCTGGTTTGTTGGTGTTTAGAAACATCTCTCCCTTCCCCTCACTCACCACTCTGTGTCCCAGGGGAGTTGGACAGATGGCAGTAATACTGCCCTCAGTCCTACTCACAGCTAATTCGAGAGCCCAGAGCTAGATCTAAAATCAAAAAGCCAGCCAGGCTATTGGGGGGGAGGGCAAACCCCATGGCTGGTCTGCAGGACTGAGTGACTACTCTGGCCAATCCATCACCAATTCCCAGCCACTCACCCTCCTTTCGCCTCACCTTAGGGGGCACAAAGAACTCCAGGCGGCTTCCTCCTCCTCCTTCTCCTTCACTTCGGAGCAGTAAGCGACACTTCTGCCACTGAGGCTGCCCTCCTCCCGCTGAGGCCAGCCCAGCTGCCCCTCCTCCCCGGCCCACTCCAGTTGGGTCAGGGGCAGCCTCCTCAGCTCCCATAAAACTCAGCAGCTCCTCCCTCTGCACCATCCCTGATCCATCCTTCAAGGTCCCCCCACCCCGACTTAGTCTCAGCCTCTCAAAACGGTGAGTCCATCTCTCCCCAGGAGATGTGCCGTCACTAACCAGTCCCCTACCAATAGTCCCAGCCCCACCAGAGGAGTTGGAATTGCTGTTTCCACCTAGAACTGGGGGGCTTGATGAGGTCTCCAGGGACCCAGCTGGGGAAGGAGGGTCAACGGCTCCCCGCCACTGCAAGATGCCACGGACTGAACCTCGGACAGAGCGGCCCACTGAGCGGAGGGAGAAGCGTTTCTTGAGCTTCGGTTTCGAGGAGGTTGTTGAGGAAGAGACTGAGGAAGGGAGGGGGCCGGCCAGGTCCTCAGATGATCGAGAAGGGCCCAGCACAGCCAGGGGCCCACCCACCCTGCAGCTCTCAAGGGATAGGTCTTGCGATGTCGGAATCTCCACACCAGGACTCAGAGGAGTCAGGACAGATGGTGAGAGGGAGCCAGAGGCCCGGGCCACCTCAGCTTCAAAGTGCTGCAGGAAGAGCTCAGCAAACCGGCGGGAGAAGGCAGCCTCAGCCCCAGGCCCTGCGTACTGGGGGTGAGAGGCCAGGTAGAGGCGAAAACGACGGGCAAAATCCAAGGCAGCAGCCCTGGCATGGGACTCACAGAACTCCCGCCAACTTGGGGGAGGGGGTGGTGGCAGGGGAGGTGGGGAGGGGGAGGCCCCATCCTCTGGGGAAGGGGTACCATTCATGATGGGCCCCAGGAGGTGGAGAGGGAGAGACTGTGGGGAGGGGCAGCAAAGAGGGAAGTGGCCAGAAGACACGGGGTGAGCGGCAGCAGCTGCAGGAGGAAGACAGAGGTACACAGAGTCACTGCAGAGGTGGGACTGTGAGCACATCCCACCCCGAACCAGGGCCTCCCTACTCTTGGTTAAGACCTCAAAGAGCAAGAGAACCAAACTGCCTCCTTTCCCACTCCCAGATCTACAAACCTCAGAAAGGTGCCCGTGACTAGCCTGTATCTCTCTTGCCATCTTTGCAACTATTCTCTGGGAGCAAGACATTCTGGGGGCACCTTCCTCAGACCCCATCATCCCTTCCAGGCCCCATCATCCCTTCTCTAAGGCAGACCTCTGACTATCTATCACACACTTCCCCTTGTGCCATGGGGCTTCCATGGGGTTGTCTTACCTTTCCTAGTGAGAGGATTTAATAACTTTCTAACAGATGAACAAACTGAAGGTCAACAACTTTTGGAGCTCCCAGTCTATCCTTTTTCCCACTGTGTAGTTCTTGTCTACAAGCACTGGCTGGGCCAGTCTCAGCCACACCTCCTCACTGCTCCAACTCTTAAGGGGCCAGCAGCATGCTTGGACTAGAGTTTAGACTCTGCCTCCTGCACCCTAGGGTCCACTCTATGAAGTTTACTCATTCAGGCCAATGGATGGAAGATGGGGAGAAAGAGCAACTGTCTTAGAAGCTGACTCCAGAGCCCGGCACCCAAGCACTGTGTAAAGGAGACTTAGAATGGTCACAGCCCATTTTGTGGGTACCCCCTTTAGTTTGGGGCCCAGTGGCAGCAGCACAAGAGGCAAAGAGATGGAGGGTTGGGTCAGGGCAATCTTTGCTGCCTGTGACAAATAATCACAGGAAGCTGAAGATTCTCCTCCTCCTTTTTCTGTCTCTGAACAGTGTGCCCTAAAGGCTAGTTAGCACAGTGGTTAAGAGCACAGGTTCTGGAGTCAGACTTGGGCTGAAACCCCAGCTCAGCCACCTATCAGCTTTGATCTTGAAAGATCACACACTGTCTTTTGCGCCTCAGTTTTCCCATCTATAAAACATAGCTGATGATCCCTACCCCCTCCAGTTGCTGGTAGAATGAAATGGAATGGTGCATGTCAGTGCTTGACACAAAGTAAGCACAGGAGAAATGACTGCCATTATTACTATCTTTATGGGGGAGGGCAGTATTAAGAGTTCCAGTGTTCTAAAAGAGCAATTAGATAAGGAAAGGCTTCCTAAGTTTCACGACTAGAGAGAGCCAGGTGTGGAATTTACAACCCATGGCTTTTTGGTTAGTGCTCCTGCCTATGCTATCCTGGAGGGCCAAGGCCCAGGACTGGGGAGCAGTAGCTCAAGAAAGTCTCTCCAAACCATCTACTCAAACCGCAGCCAAGCTGTAATCACCGACCCCTCCCTTCCTTTCTTGGCCTCAACCCTACACACTCAGATGTTCCCAACCCTAGGGACAACTCCAAACCCACAAGATGCAGCCCGAAGATGCGGGTGTCATGGAGCAGAGGGGAACTGAGCCAAGAGGTGCAGACACAGCAGGGACGGATCCCCGGCCAGAGGCCACCTCGGCTCACACTGACCCACCCAGCTCTCTGCACCAATGGCAGACCCAGCCCCCTCCAAGCCCGCTGACCCTGCAGCTCCTGAGCTGGTGACTCAGTTTCTCTTCTGCTCAGTAGGGCTCAGATAAATTTTCCCGGTGCACCTGCCTCTTGGCTCGGTTCTGACATTTCTCGAAGGGCGGGTGGTGAAGGGTGCAGGCTCCTCTCCTGGCTCGGACCCTCTGGGCCGCGTGGTCAATCCACTCTGACCTGACCCTACTTGCGGGACACCCCCCCACCAAGCGCTCATTCCCCGGGGCCACAGCCTCCTGAGGACCAGCCCTGTGCGCTGCACTCTGCAGGGCCAAGTGCCCCTCCTGCCCTGGGGCCCCACGCCCACCCCCACCCTGGGCTCCTCTCAGGCGCCGGGCCGGGTCGCGGAAAGAGGCACTTGAAGAGGGGGGTTCCGGTTCCGGTCCCACCTGCATCTCGGTCCCCGCGGTTAGCTCCGGCGGCGGCGGCGGCTCCCGCTCCCTGCGCCCCTCCCCCTCCGCGACGAGCTCCCAGCCCGGTTCTGCGCAGGCGCGCGGACTTCTTTTCCCGTCGCCGAGGGAAGCGACCATAGAGGAGAGCGAGGAGAGGGAAGGGCATTTTTGTACTCACTTCCGCTATGCTCTTACTCTGCGCAGACCGTTCAGGGACTAAGAGGAAGGTAAATGTCCTAGGGTGTCAGTGACTTCTCCTAGTGCACCCAAAGGGGCTACAGAGGCAGTGGTGGGGAGGAGTTGGATCTCACCAGAACGTCCTCTCGGAAGAAATTCAGAACAAAGGAAAGACGCCAACCATAGAGAATCCACTTTACAGGATAGAGTCCCTAGTCCTTGTTGAAGGATAGAGTAGCCGCCGAGTACCGGAAACCAGCAAGATGACAAGGTTCTGAGAAGGACCCACTGCAGCATAGAGCGCCTGGCCCTGCGACTGAGAGGGATGTGGACACAGCTCCCAAGGAGCCGGGCGAGGAAAGAAGGGGGGTGACCTTGGGGAAGACGCCTGAGGAGGTGAAGCCTGAATTTAAGACCTTCGCTTTGCAGAGGAAAGGGGCAGGCGGTGGAGGGATTCCAGCTCTAACGGGAAATCAGTGGGTGGGGAGCGCAAAAATTATGAGGTCAGTTTTACACTTGCTTGTGGCACCTCAGAGGTACGTAGACGTACAACTTGGAACTCAAGAGAGGTATCAAGGCGAATTTTAGGAACTAAAAATCGTTAGTATAGAGGGTACTTGAAATCATGCGCCCAAAGATCCTCTAGCAACCCGATCTGTCATTGACCCAGCTCTGGCTAGCCTAAACAATAAAGAAATCTATGACTCATGTAATTGAAAAGTCTACAGTGGATAAGTATCCACTGAATACAGGATCAAAAAGGTATCAGGAACCCGTGGTTCATGATCTCTGGTTCTACTTAACCCGTGCATTTGGCTTCACTCAAGCAGGCTTTCTTCTATTTCCAAACTTAAATCCTAATAACTTAGAAACTTAGTGGGAGAATGTCCCTTTTCTGATGCTGTCAGTAACATTTTTTTAGAACTGACATGGTGATTGGATCAAGTGCCCTCCTGGAACATGGAGACAAGTGACCCAACAGATAGAGATGGATAAATGCCCTGGGTCACACAGGAATGTACATTCAAGGCTAAGGCCGAGGTATTTTGTCTCAGCAATGAAAGAAAAGTAAGTAAGATACATGGTGTGATTGGAACTCTGTGTTTGGAGGGGCAGGCAGGGCTGGTAGGCAGAGCTGAGGAGGGCTGGGAGCAGAGAGGAAGTTGGTGCACTGGCCAAGTGGAGGACTGATGTTAACTTAGCAAGGGCAGAGCAGTGAGGTCAGTGCTGAGGGGATTCCAGTTGGATTGCTGAGCCATTACCAGGCTGGCTGCGAAAAGTTGAAGGATGCTCTTGAAATTCCTGTAAAGTTTTGTTGAGACAGGGTCTCCTATGTAGTTCAGCCTTGTCTTCAACTTGCTATGGAGTCCAGGCTGGCTATGAACTCAAGGTGATCCTCCAGTCTCAGCCTCTGGAGGACTGGAATTACAGGCATGTGCCACCGTACTCGGTTCCAATAATTTTTTTTTTCCTTTTTAAGTTTTTAAGACTGGATCTTGCTGTGCAATTCAGGCTGTCCTTGAGCTCACTTTGTAGCGCAGGCTGGTCTCGAACTTTCAGTGATCCTCCTGTCTCAGCCTCCTGAGTACTGAGTAACAAGCGTGCATCACCACCCAAGTTCCAGTAAAGGTTTTGATAAGTGGCATTGAGGACACTGTTCCTCAGTGAGCTGCTTAGTTGTTGGCCAGGTTAGTATCCATTCTAATTACACCAAAGTCCATCCTTCTTTTAGAAGTTTTGGAGCACCAAGAAATCTTAGAGCACATTTAGCTCATTTAACTTCCAGTGCTGAGGCCAAAAAGTAATAGTAATTCATCTTTATGAAATGAATGTGAGTATAAAACTTGCTTTCCATTGAAAACATTGAGAAACGTAAAAAACTAAACAAATGCTTAAATGAAATGAGGCAAGTTATTTCTTTTTTTTTTAAAGGGGTAAAGTTAAACACAACAAAACAACAGAACATGACATAAGAAAGCATAAATTTCAAAACCAGAGATCTTCACTATCTGTCATATTGTCTCATTTTCTTCCAAATGGTTGTCCATATCTTTGCATATGGGGAGCTCATACTAAATAACATAGTCAATCTTTTCACAAGATGTGTAGTTCACTGGCTCCCACTTGCTAAGCAGGGGGGAGGGGAGACACGGGACGAGGGACAGGACAACATGAGATGTCTGATTCTCAGCCCGTGCACTGGCAGGATCACAGCCGTCCCCCAGAAAGGGGAGGAGTTCCTTGTTCTCCCAGCACCCCGAGTTAACTGCACGTTGCAGGTCCCGACATGCCAGAGTCTCTCTCCTTCAGGCTGCCGAAAGTGTGCCACACTCAGCCGTCCCCCAGAGAGGGGAGGAGCTCCCTGTTCTCCCGGCACCCCGAGTCAACTGCACGGTGCAGGTCCCGAGGTGCCAGGGTCTCTCCCCTGCAGGCCCCCCAAAGTCCGCCATACTCACCTGCTATCTCTTTCCGATGAATTGACCATTCCATTTCCAAAGTTCTGAAATGGCCAACAGACCACAGAAAGAATTCTCTTTAGGCTCCTGTTTGAAACCAGCAGCTACAGCGATCTGCTGGCCTTGCTTCAGGACCACAAGCTATTTCTTAAGCAAATAACCTACCTAAGTGTCAGATATTGTTGTTAGAGTAAAAATTAAGTTTTTATTGTCATGATAAAGGAAAACAAAAACAATCCAGTAAGAGAATCTTTTGTTGTTAACTATCTCAATAGGCAGGCCTTGAACTCAGTATGTAGCCCAGGCTGACCTCAAACTTGTGGTAGGTCTCCTGCCTCAGCCTCCCAAGTGTTGCAAAAATAGGTGTGTGCCACCACACTTGACTAATAAGGGAATTTTGAGGGGTTTTTTGTTTGGTTGGGGGTTTTTTGTTTGTTGGTTTTTGTTTTTGGTACCAAGAATGGAACTCGGAACCTTGTGCTTGTCTGGCAGGGGCTGTACCACTGAGCTATATCCCAGCCAATAAGAGAATTTTGAATACTTAGGTGCTATAAAAAAAAAACTGGAGGACAATTGAGAGGATGATCTAAAGGCTGCTTTAGCTGGGCATGATGACACATTCCTATAATCTTAGCACTCAGGAGGCTGAGGCAGGAGGATCACTGAGAATTTGAGGCTAGCCTGAGTTACAAAGTGAGTTCAAGGCCATCCCAAACTGCATAGTGAGACACTGTCTCAAAAAGACACGACAAAATAAAGGCTGTTTTAGAAGAGGTGACAGAGAGATAGGGCCAGAATGGATGGGAAGGAACCAGAGATGGGTAAAGCTGCAGGAACAGCATTCCTCAGAGAGAGAACAGGTGCAAAGGGCCTGAGGGGGAAACAATCATGGGATGTTCAGTGTACAATCAGAGGCTGATGTGGCTGAAAGAGTGAGATAAATCAAGATGGATTTAGAAGTGGGTGGGGCCAGGTCATGCAAGCTTCGTGGGCCACTGGAAGAAGTTTGGATTATTAGTTTTTGGATCGTTTGAGACAGGGTCTCTGCTATGTAATTCAGGCTTGTATTGATCTATGTAGCCTAGGCTGGCCTCAAACTTAGAGCATTCCTACCTTGGTCTCTCAAGTGCTGAAATTACAGGTATATAATACCACACCTGGCTTGGGTTGTTTTTTTTTTGTTTGTTTTTGGGGTTTGTTTTGTTTTGTTTTGTTTTTTTGGTGCCAGGGATCAAACTCACGACCTCGAGTTTGCCAAGCAGGCACTTATGCCGCTGAGGTAAACCCCCAGCTCAGGTTGTTTTTTAATAAAAGCTTTATGGAAATACAATTCATCTACCATCAATGGCCACCATGAGATATAATCCATACTGTTTAAGTAGGAGTTTGGCATGTGCCTGTAATTTTAACTACTAGAGAGGCAGAGGCAGAAGAATCACAAGTTCAAGGCCAATCTGGGCAACCTAGTAAGATTCTATCTGCACCAGAGTCAGGAAGCCATGTTCAAGGTAATGACCAGAGCTCCCCCAAAGAGAACCACAGCCATCCTCAGCAACAGCGAGGACCAAACTTCTCCTGCAATGATGAGAAAGCTGAGTTCATATCAGAAAAACCAGTGCAACAAACTTCTCTAAGAGAATCAACAGCACACCATCTTCTCCTCCAGGTCTCTTTTTTTAATGCTGTTGGCAACAGTCTTCAGGTAGACTTTCCACACCTAGAACAACGGATTTAGTTCAGCTGGGCATTACAAGTTGATCATTAGTTAATCTACCACAAGTTGGGAAAGGGCCACCCTGAACAAAAGCAGTATCCTACTGCAGGAAGATGGAAAAATAACTGTTAAAGTTCAAAGTACACATAGCAGAACAGACTTCTGGGGATAAGGATCAGAAGGCCATTTGAAGTAGACAGGAATGGTGGCATATGCCTGAACTGCATAGCAAGACTCTGTCTTAAAGAAAAAAATAAGGCTGAGGCTGTAGCTCAAGGTAAAGGTCCTGGGTTTAGTTCTCCATACCAAAAAAAAAAAAAAAATTTCTCAACCGTAACCCCATAAATATTTTATTTTGTATCTTTTTGAGACAGAGTTTCACTGTGGAGTTCAGACTAGCCTTGAACTCACTTTGTAGACCAGGATGGCTTCAAATTCATGGCAATCCTCTTGCCTCAGCTCCCCAGGTGCTGGGATTACAGGTATATGCTATCACTCCTGGCTCCATAAATGTTTTAAGTGAAAAATCTTTTAAGTAAATTCAGTCTCCTTGTGTCACAACTGTTTTTGATTTACTTTGTCTTCACCTCTCTATCCCCTACTTTATGCACATGTTAATTTTCTACAGTAGTCAGCCTTCTTTCTTCACTTAACTTTGCTCTTGAAAGTCTTCACCGTAGCTGGCTCCCTTGGTCTTTCAATTCGCAATCTACCCAAATAATATTTTATCTGGTGGCTATGCCAAAAGCCATGCTGCCATGTCCATATACCAGACATTTGTGTGCATTCCACTATCACTGTCACAGGTGTGATTGGACACCCTTAGAAAACACTGGACATCTGAGCGAATTCCCTGCTGCCAGTTGTATTCTCCATCACCATCAGAATCATCTCTCAGACTCATCCAATACGCGTGTGACTCGAGGCTCTGCCAGAAACAGATCTATGTGAAGCTTTGAATCTGCTTGGCTTTGGGACTTGAGGGAGGAAAGGGTCACTTTTTTTTAAGACAGGGTTTTACTGTGTAGCTTAGGCTGGCCTGGAATTTGCAGTGATCCTACTGCCTCAACCTCCCAAGTGCTGGGATTTCAGGTGTGTGTCGACATGCCTGGCTAAAAGATCATTTTTTTAAACAATCATATTCTTCATGCTCTGTGCCACCAACAGTAGCTATTACAAATCAGTCTAAATATATAGTATTTAATGTCAGCAACAGCAGGTATTCTGTAAGGAATTATGTTACCTAATATTCTTGACAAATCTCTCTTTGCTTAAACCTGACAAAGTAAAGTCTGTTATCAGTAAACCAAGACTCCTGGCTGATCCGTTCACTATGACAAAGGATGCTATAGTCAATAGTTACAGAAAACATTTTCTCCCTCTGGGTTCTGCTGTGAACCATGTTCTCAAACCAGTCATTCATGTACTGTTTCCCCCTGAATTTGCCATTCATTCATAAGTTGTATGACCCATAATATTAAATACCATATAGTGTTCTTTAAATTCTTCTCTGCCTCCTTCTACTTTTTTTTTCTTGCTCTGGGAATTAAATGCAGAGGTACTCTACCACTAAGCCACCTTCCCAACCGTTTTTATTTTCAGCAAAGTCTGGCTATATTGCCAGGCTAGCTTCAAGTTTGCAATTCTTTTGCCTGAATACAGGCAAATCTTCTACCATTGAACCATCTGCCACCTCTTTTGCTATAATTTAACTCTCATTTTACTGTTCAGGTAAACTGAAGAACTTGCTAAGATTCCTGACCCTCCAGCCCATCCACTCTGATTAGGAAGGGCCAGTACACTATAAAAGGATTGTTTAAAGGATCCCTTGCCTGAGTTCCATGCCCAGCACAAATTTTAAAATGCAGTGGCTAGATGCATACTTTTGGGAGGTTAGCTTTTTTAGGTCCCTTAATCACTGTGTTCCTGAGTTTTCTTTCCTGTAAAATGTGAAGATAATAGATCCTACCTCACAGGAGGCACTGGGAGCATGGAATTGTGAACCAGTATGAATGGCTAAGTGAAAAGGTCTACTTCAGAATTGCCCAAACTCTTTTGAGCTATATAGTGTCCCTACCTGTGCCTATACCACTGAATCTTAATCTCCAGAGGAGGAATTAGAGAGTCTACAGGGGGTTTTTTTGTGTGTGTTTTGCTTTTTTTTTTTTTTTTGAGAATCTATAGTATTTGGAGCAAGCACTGCCAGGATGAGTCAGGTTGAGTTTCAGAAACAAGTTAAGAATTTAAGCAGCTACTAGCACCACCTCAGAGTGAAGATTGGAAGCTGTGATGAGATAGATAGGAAACCTAGAGGTAATTTTCTATCCTTGTACTTATTCATACAGTCCATAGACATTTTTTGGGTATTCATTGTCAGATGCTGGAGCCAGAGCAGGATTTGGGGGGGGGGACAGGGTCTTACTATGTAGCTCAGGCTGGCTTCAAACTCACAACAATCCTTCTGCCTCAGCCTCCCAAGTGCTGGGATTACAGGTGTGGGCAACCACACCCAGCTCCTGAGGGAGTAAAAAAGAATCAAGCCACCCTTTAAAAGGTCCCCAACCTGATCCCTCAACCTCGGTGTCACGGTAAAACTGGGGAAATCAGGGGAATTGCTCCTTAGGCTACAGATTGACTATGGGGCAAACTGGAAATCTCTTGAGGACTCTGATTCTGTGAGGTCGGGGAGTAACATGTCCTCATGAGGAAGAGTATATTTGAGGATCTCAGAATTGAAAATCCCAAGACATCACTCCTATCTCCTGCCCAGTTCATTCCCTCTCAGACACCAAGTCCTGCCCCCTTTCATTACTCTTTCGAGATCTTCCCTCCCTCCATACTGGGGATTGGACTGAATGAAGCAAGGCTTTCACACTGAGCTACATCCCAGATCGTTTTGTTTTGGGACGGTCTAAATCACTAAGAAATTTCGATTCTCCTGCCTCAGCCTCCCAGAGTGCTGAGTTCACAGACACAAGCTACCACGACCGGCTAAGATCTCATTTTAAACTGGATCCTTAAAAAAAAAAAAGGCGGAGGATATAGCTCAGTGGCACAGAGCCCACCTGTCAGCTACGAAGTCTTGAGTTCGATCTCTGGTACCAAAAAACAAAAAAATAAAACTGGGTGATATTACTAATACCACTTTACAGATAAGAAAAAGTTGCGGGGAGACAAGTCAATACTTGAGCTCAATCCTGAAATACACCCAGAGCTTGGTCCTAGCTCCAGCTGCGTGCCGCCAAATCTCTCGGGCCACAGACATTCGTTCAGTACCCGCTTCCCTAGGAACCACAATGCCCATGAGCCTCCGGGGCGCCGTTGCATTATGGGACGCTCCACATTTTCCCGTTGGCGTACCCGGAAGCCCGCGAGGCCGCAGTTGTATAAACTTTCTCTATCCTTCCCCGCTCGCGACACAACACTGTCAGGTTCCGCCCCTCACCCGGAAGACATCCGAGATGATCATAGAAACCGGCGGATAGAGGCGTCCAGAGTGCCCTCTGGGCCTTCACTTCCGCCGGAAGTGGCCTCCAGCCGCAAGTGCCCTTCCTAGGTTGACACGCGCGGGTTCCCGCTACCTTGTACTCGGTACCCGTGGCGGACCACCACAATGGCTGTGGCCACCATACTGCGCGCGACGCCCCGCTTTAGCGGTGAGGAGCCTGTGAGAACTATGGTCATCCGGAAACGTGGGGGAGTCGCAGGTACCTCGGCTCGGACCGTCACCCTGACTCTCGAGTCCTTGTTCTGACAGGTTTCTGTGCTAGCCCGACCCCATTATTGCAAGGTCTGTTGCGGCCGCTGAAGACTCCGGTTTTGCCCTTCTTATGCCGTGGCCTGGCGGTGGAAGCCAAGAAGGTCTACGTGCGCGACAAGCCTCATGTGAATGTGGGTACTATTGGCCATGTGGACCACGGCAAGACCACACTGACCGCAGCTATCACGAAAAGTGAGCGGGGTTAGGGTGGGGGCGTCGGACTAGCGCGCTGCCTACTGGAGGAACCCCAGCCAGGGAGGTGGGACCAGAAGTGTTTCTGGAGGAGTTCAGTGTGGCCCCAAGAGGTGGAACCGGGGGGTGGGGGTTAGGGGTTGGAAAATGCCAAAGACAGATTGCCCTGGACCTGAAGAGCTTTGTTATGTACTGGAGGATCCGAGTAGTTTTTCATCTGCCCTTGCAGAAGCCAAAACTCTGTCAGCGGAGCCTCTGTCAGCAGAGGCTGACCCCTGGAGAGTTCATAAGGGCAAGCGTTTGAGCCCCCTACCCCTTTTAATTTTGGGACAGGGTCTCTCTGAATCAGATTCCCCAGGTTGGGCTCAACCTGGCAGTCCTGCTGTTTAAGCTTTTTTAAGCGCTGGGATTACAGGTGTGTGCTGCCATGCCCAGATACTTAAACTCTTAACATTTCTTTCTAATCCAGAGTTCTCCTTGTTGGAAGAGATGAGGTTTTAGAGAGGGGGATCATGGAAGCTTTACCTTGTCGTGGTCTTTTATTTAGGTGGGAAGAACCTTTGGTGTGGCCTGAGCCATGCCTGTAGCTCTGAGTTTGAGCTGAAAGGTGTGTTCTCTTCCTTTCATTAGTTCTAGCTGAGGGAGGTGGGGCTAAATTCAAGAAATACGAGGAGATTGACAATGCCCCTGAGGAGCGAGCACGGGGCATCACCATCAATGCGGCCCATGTGGAATATAGCACGGCTACCCGCCACTATGCTCACACAGACTGCCCAGGTCATGCAGATTATGTTAAGGTGAGGGTTGCTGAGGACAGGGCCAGAAACTGCCTCCTGTCAAGATTAATGCTAGGGCAGGTGGAGGTTGGGGGAGGGGTGGCTGGGTAGGGCAGGTGGGGGGGTGATGTTAAGATACTTGAGCTTCCCAGAACTTGTGAGGCTGAGGCAGGAGGATCATTGCAAGTTCAAGACCAGCCTGGGCTACAAAGTGAGCTCAAGGGCAGCCTGAACTGCGTAGTGAGACCCTGTCTCACAAAAAAAAAAAAAAAAAAAAAAAAAAAAAAAAAAAAAAAGAATTGAGCTGTTTGGATGTAAAATTTAAGATTTGTAGCTGGGTTTGGTGGCCTATAATCTCAGCATTTAGAAGGCTGGGGCAGGATTGCTGCAAGTTCGAGGCCAGCTTGGGCTACATAGTTCAAGGCCAGCCTGAACTGTACAGCAAGACCCAGTCAGAGAGAAAGAGAGAAAGACAGACAGACAGACAGACAGATGTAGCTATGTAGCCATGGGCACCCAAAAGTGAGCGGTGAAGAGATGGCCGAGAAAGTCTTAGGTTTTAACCTAAGACTTAGGTTAAGACCTTAGACTTTCTCTGTCACTGAACTAGGCTGTTTCTGCTCTTCCTCCTACCTAGAATATGATCACAGGCACTGCTCCCTTGGACGGTTGCATCCTGGTGGTGGCAGCCAATGATGGCCCCATGCCCCAGACCCGAGAGCACTTACTATTGGCCAGACAGGTACTCAGTCTGGGGGAGATGGAAAGAGAAAGAGGTAGGATCCCGTTGGGGGACTCTGGACACTGTCTCTGTCTCATCTACAGATTGGAGTGGAACATGTTGTTGTATATGTGAACAAGGCAGATGCCGTCCAGGACTCTGAGATGGTGGAGCTGGTTGAGCTGGAAATCCGGGAACTGCTCACTGAATTCGGCTACAAAGGGGAGGAGACCCCTGTCATCGTAGGCTCTGCTCTCTGTGCCCTTGAGGTAAAGGCAGGGCTGCTGCTGTAGAGGATGGGGTTAGATGGCCTTCCAGAGCTTTGCACTGTGTTTAAGTAGTAGCTTTTTTGTTTAGAGGAGCATCATGGAAATTGTATTGGTGTCCTGTCCCCTCCTCCTAACAGCAACGTGACCCCGAGCTAGGTGTGAAGTCTGTGCAGAAGCTGCTGGATGCTGTGGACACTTACATCCCAGTTCCTACCCGGGACCTGGAGAAGCCTTTCCTGCTGCCTATAGAGTCAGTTTACTCTATTCCTGGTGAGGGCTGTTTATTCACATCCTTTCCTGAAGCAACAGCCGAGCCCAGGCCTTGATGTCCTGTCCTGTTTCCTCCCAGGCCGGGGCACCGTGGTGACAGGTACACTAGAACGTGGCATTTTGAAGAAGGGAGATGAGTGTGAGCTCCTGGGACATAGCAAGAACATTCGCTCTGTGGTGACAGGTACAGGAAGGAAGTCTTCTGGCCAGAGTTCCAGGCTGCCCTCTCCCAGTGTCGATCCCTTGAGCTTTCTGCCTGCTTTTCCTTTTCCTCCCTAGGCATTGAGATGTTCCACAAGAGTCTGGAAAGGGCAGAGGCCGGAGATAACCTTGGGGCCCTGGTCCGAGGCTTGAAGCGGGAGGATGTGCGGCGTGGCCTGGTCATGGTCAAGCCAGGTTCTATCCAGCCACACCAGAAGGTGGAGGCACAGGTAAGGGCTGCAGTGATGATGAGCAGTGCTGAGCCATGCTTCTTAGAGAGGAAGAGGGCTTCCAGCCAAGCACAGGCCTGCCCGTTTTCTCCTCAGGTTTACATCCTCAGCAAGGAGGAAGGCGGCCGCCACAAGCCCTTTGTGTCTCACTTCATGCCTGTCATGTTCTCTCTCACTTGGGACATGGCCTGTCGGGTCATCTTGCCTCCAGGAAAGGTATGATTGGTAGAAGGACAATGAAGGAATGGAGGTGGTACTCCTGTTGGCTCTGCCTGGAGCAGAGTCCAGAGATGTGATGTGACAATCCAGGTAGCTAAAAGAGCCTGGCTGCTACTGGTACAAGTGAAACTAATGACGGGGTTTTTTTGTTTTGTTTTGTGTTTTGCTTTTTTGTTTTGTTTTGGTTTTTGGTTTTTAAGTTGGTACATTTAAAATATACATAATAATCACATTCATCCTAGGGAGTTTGTACTGCTTTTTTTTCCCATTCCCCTCCCATCAACCCCCTCTTCCCCTCATTAAAAAAGCTTTGTTTCCATCTTTTCCTTCTCCTTTTTTTCCTTTCCCCACCTCTCACTTATTCCCCTTCTCATTTAAATATTTTCTTGCCATTTCCCAATATCTGTTACACAGTTGCTCATCTACACTGAGTTTCTCACTCTAGATAAACAATGTGGTATTTACACCTGTCCAATTTATTTCACTTAAAAGAATGTGGTTCCAAGGTGCATCCATTTAGCTAAAAATGCCTCGATCTTATCCTTCATGGCACAGTAGTACTCCATTGTAGTAAAAAAAAAAAAAAAAAAAAACACATCTTTGTTTTAATTTTATTGTACCAGGGATTGAACTCACTCACGACCATCAGCCTGCCAGGCAGGCGCTTATGCCACCGAGCTAAATCCTCAGCCCAAAAAAACCTCATCTTTATCCACTCATTGGTTGATGGACATTTGGACTGTTTCCAAGATTTAGCTATTACAAAGTGTGCCACTGTAAACATGGGAGTGCGTATGTTGCTATAATGTGATGCTTTTAATTCTTTTAGGAAGATACCAAGAAGGGGGATGTCTGTGTTGAATGGAACCTGTAGTTTTAGAGGAATCTTTTGAGGAATCTCTACACTGATTTCCACAGTAGTTGCAGCAGTCTACACTCTCACCAACAGTGGAAAAACTTCTTTTTCCCCTCACCAGTGTTGTTTTAATTTGAATCTCTTGAATGACACATGATGTTGAACATTTTTTCATACATTTATTTGGGAAGGACTGGTCTTGAGCAAGTCCTTCTCTGCACACCCTCTAGGCTGAAACAGGTCAAAAGCTTAACTATACCAGCATTTTACCCACAGAATTATTCCTCAGGAAAGTGTGCTTCTTGTCAAGTTTCGTATTAAACATAAGGGCTCAAAGAAGTCCTGTGATTGAAGAAACTGTATAACCCAAGATTCCTAAAACATACGTTGTTTGCATGTTTGTTATATCTGGACAGATGCAGCTGTCCCTGGATGGCATGATTACACTGTGGTATTTTCCCGTGATTTGTGACCTCAGCAGCAGTCACAGAATGGTGGCCGCATCCTGAAGGCTTTGTGTCCTTCTCTCCCACTCCAGGAGCTTGCCATGCCCGGGGAGGATTTAAAGCTCAGCCTTATCTTGCGACAGCCAATGATCCTAGAGAAAGGCCAGCGTTTTACCCTGCGAGATGGCAACCGGACCATTGGTACTGGCCTTGTTACCAACACATCAGCCATGACCGAGGAGGACAAGAACATCAAGTGGGGTTGAGTCTGGACTTTTGCTCAGGTTATCTTGAGTTTAGGACTGCCATGGCCAGTCTTTCCTCCTGCTTCTGGTGTCCTGAGGGCAGAAGCTGCCACCAGCAGAGTACAGCCAGATGGATACTTCCCCTGGTCATAGAGGTGGCCTCCTAGACAAGGTAGGCCAATAAACTGTTCTGTGAATAGTAAGCTACCCTGTGTGTCATGTCCTTTGTATAAATTGGAGAAGGCAGGATACAGAAAGCTATTTGATGCCCAGGACACATGAGCTTACTAGATTCCAGAGCCATTTTAACTGAGTTCCTCTAATTTGTTTTTTTTTTTTCCTTAGTACTGGGGATTGAACTCATGACCACACGCTTGCCAGCCAGGCAGTTATGCTGCTGAGCTAAACCCCCGGCCCCTCTAATTTGAAGATTATCTCTGATACTGACAGTCTCTTCAAGGCCACCATCCTCACTGCTATGACAAAAGGAATCTAGTCTGCTGAGCTTTATCAAAATGGTAACAGCAGGAACAGAGTAAGTCCTAGGAAGTTGAGGCAGGAAGATCCCAAGTTCAAGTCCACTCTGGAACTTAGTAATTTAAGGAGACCCTCTCTCAAAAATGGACTGAGGAGCCAGGGACATAGCTCAGTGGCACAGGCACCTGCCTGTTAAGTATGAGGTCATGAGTTTGATACCTGGTACCAAACCCCCCCCCCAAAAAACAAAAATGGACTGGACTATAGGTCAGTGCAAAGGTCCTGGGTCCCATCCCCAGTACCAACAAAACAACGCAATGGTCATCCAATGTGCTCAACTCGGGTGCCAAGGCCTCACTTCCACTGAGTAGATTCTGGGTTGATACCTAGCTACCAGTTCTAAGAACAGCAGCTTAAGGTCAGGAATAAATTAAGCACAGTGTGATAACACCTGTAACCCCAGCTATTTAGGAGGCCAAAACAGGGGACCAGAAGTTCAAGGCCAGCCTGGGAAATAGCTAGATTACCTTAAAAATAAGGGCTACCCCTGTAGCTCAGTGGTACAGTACCCCTAGCTTCAATGTCCAGTACCTGAAAAATTTTGAGTTGGGCATGGTGGTGCACATTTGTAATCTCAGCACTCACTCTTGAGAAGGCTGAGGCAGGAAGACCCAAAGGTTAAAACAGTCCTGGCAATTTAGGAAGACTCTGTTCTCAAGAAAGGGCTGGGTATGTAGTTTAGCATGAAGGCAGGCCCTGCCTTCAAAAACTTTATTTGCTGAGATTTAAAATTAAACACTATTTACTATATTGCATGTAGTAAAATACCAGGCAGATTTTCTTAAGAGTAACTAGCAAGAAAGCTAACCCCAAACAAAAAGGGCAATGTTCAAGCTAGGTGTGGCAGAACACAACTATAATCCCAGTTGAAGCACTAAGGTCACAAGTTCAAAGCTAGGCTAAATTACAGCTCCTGTCTTAGCTTCTCAGCTCCTGCCTCTTCCACTGCTAGCCCCCACCCCATGTCCCCCAACTTTGCCATTGTTACCAGCAGCTAAATGGCTGGTGCACAAAGTCCCTTCTTTCACTAAATCCTCTTCCCTACCATGTCCATTACCCACTTAATGAATCCTCAGAGCCTAAGGAGTCTTCCTGGGCTCAATTCTCTGGCTTTTGTCCAAGCAGATTTAAGCCTGCTTAATGCTGAGCACCCAGTGCCATCCTTAAATCCTGGAAGTGAGGAATAACCTCCACTTCAGACAAGGAACCAGTGTCAGGTTACCAGATGCCAAACTGCCTCCCTGAAAAGCCTCCTGTGAAGCCTGTTTCCACTTCCACACCCCAAACCCTTCTCTTTTCTGGAGACAGGGTCTCTTGCTACGTAATCCAAACTGGCCTTGAACTCCTGGCAGTCCTGTCTCAAGTGCTAGGATTAAAAGGTGTGCGCCACACCCTCAGCTCCCAACCCCTAACCTGGCTCTCCAACATTTGCAGCTTCGCCTTTATAGAGCTTACCCACGATGACCCCAACTGTGTACCAGTAGGACCTTCTAGGCCTTCAATTACCAGTGCTACAATGGATGTTTGCCAGGGGCTTTTAGCCAGTGTTACTCAGAATGTCATAGTGGTCAACTATGCAACTTTTTTTTGGTACTGGGGCTCAAACTCATGACCTTGTACTTGCCAGGCAGACTCAGGCTGCTGAGCTAAACCCTCAGCCCCCCTATGACTTCAAACCTTAAATCTGCAACTCATCTGCAAATGAGCAGGGTAGCCAGGGATGGTGGTACATGCTGGTACATGAGTACAATCCCAGCATTCAGGAGGCGAAGGTAAAGTAATCACAAATTCAAGGCCTGCCTGAACTTCACACCCTTTTTAAAAAGGGCATAACCCTGATCTGGTTCCCCCCAGCCTCACCTTATCCTAGGTTTAGGGAAATGGACTGCACTTTTTACATGGTGGGGAAGGAACAGCTAAGATCAACATAACCCTCATATAAGACTGACTCCTGTAACCTTATTCTCACCTCCAAAGATCAAACTACAGTGAGGTTAAGTTAGTTTAAAATTTTATTTTTTTTATTTTTTTTTTTTAATATTTTTATGTAATAAAAAGTAAAAGTCCTTGTCCAACCATCCTTGTGGGGCATCTGTCTGTCTCTCACGCAGGTCACTCAAGTTAATGGGAAGAAAGAACAGGGGGCCCAAGTCTGAGGTTATAAATAATAGAAAATAAAAGATCTTCCGTCTTCAGTGGGGGGGGGGACAGATGACAGGATGGGAGGGCAAGACTGGGTGGGAACAGGCAGGGGCACAGCAGGAACCCCCCCACCCCGCTGGACCCTGGCCCTGCCCACTTTGAGGCCCCTCCCATTCAAGGTGCTTGGCAGAATTCCCCAGCTCCCAGGGGAAGGGGGTTGGGGGCTGGGACTGGTCCGAGCTGCTGGGGGAAGAGACATAGATCACTCTTCCCTCCACTCATGGAGGTCTCAGGTCGCGGCCAGGACAATCTTCAGTTCCCCGGGGGGTGGAAGGGGAGCTGCTGGGAGGGATGAGATTGAACTGGTTGGAGGGGAAAGAGAAGAGAGCAGGAGCATTAGAACCCAAGCAGCTGTCCCTTCATCAATGCGTCCAGGGGTGTTGCGGGGGTTATGTGGGAAGGAGCGGCCTCCTCAAGGTGTCTCATGGGGCTGTCAGAAGCACAGGTCAATCGCTGTTTCCCAGTAAGCCAGAGCCCTCACTTGTGTGCCCAGCTCAGCCCCCCACACCCCAGTCTGGCCCTGTCTGCTGCGCTGACCTTACCTCGGCTAAGTCAGGAGACAGTCGGGGTCACTGAGAGCTGGGGAGGCAGTGGGGAGGGGGGCTGCTGGATCACAACTGAGCGAGGACGGAGGGAAGCAAAGGACAGAGCCAGGAGCAAGCCCCTGGCGGCGGCGACTGTGGCTTCTGCCCACCCTACATACTTCACAGACAGGTGCAGGTCGGCGGGCGCCCTGTGGGACAGCCCTGCCTCCAAGACCCCTCACTCCCCGCCCAGAACCCGTGCATCCTGCCCCACCTGCAGCCCCTCAGCTCTTCCATGCCAAATTCCCCCAGCTAACGAGAACTCACGAATCCTGTCATCGGCTCCTCCTGGAAATCCAGGCGCCTGGCCAGGCTGCTCACCTTGGGGGTGTCCGATGTAGGGGTAGGGTGAGGGTGTGGAAGCTGAGAGTGCAGGCACCCCACTCTGGGGCACCGCGCCTTGGGGGGGGCCCCCATGGCTCTGAGGTGGGTGCAGCAGCATCACCTGGGGCGGGTGGGGAGCCCCAGGGTGAGGGGGCGGGGCTGCTGTGATTCCAGTTTGGACATGGGCCTGCAGAAAACAGAAAACCAGTGGGAGCACAGTGGAGGTTCCCGACGGACTCCCGAGAATGCCATGTGTCAGGGACTCTCCCAAATTGGACCAGCTCCACGCACAGGTCATGTTCTCTAGCAAACAGGCTCTGAGAAAGTGGTCCCTCAGGCTCTTACCTGGGTAACATGGGCCATGTTGGTGAAGCTGTGGGGCAGCTGTTGGTGGGGATGGATGGCATACACAGCGGCTGGTTGGGGGAAGCTGCTCTGAGGGGACTGGGCAGAAGGTCCCGGCGGCAGAGAGGGCGGTGTGCCTGTCAGGGCCCCTGGGTGATACAGATTCTGCTGGGGCTGTCCACTGCCCAGGTGTGGGGCCTGCCCCGCCTGGTGCTGTTAGGAATGAGTAGGGGAAGCCATAAGTGGTGTTCTGTCTTCAATACCCAGGACAACCACCTGCTATTCCTGATCCTCCAACCTAGCTCACTCTCTCCTAGCCACCCAGTCCTGCCCCAACCATTAAGATTCCCCATGGCAGGCACCTGGACAGGACTGGGGGCCGCATGCTGGGACTGCGGCTGGCTCCCAGTAGGTGTGGTGGCCGGCTGCGGCTGGTGGGCATGGAGCGGTGTGGCATGATGTGGATAGGACTGGTGAACAGTGGCTGCAGCAGGAAAGAGGAGAACCAGTGCTCAACACACAAGGGGGCTGAGGAGCACGGACCAGAGCAGGGGGTGGGCACAGCAGAACTCACCATAGAGGGCTTGAGGGGTGGGCTGCTCTGCAGATGGGTACTGGGGAGTAGAGGATGACACAATGGCCTGGGGGTGGCTACCCGACGTCAGCATGCGTGGGTTGCTTTGAAGCATGGGGGCAAACACCGGCTGGGGGTACAAAAAGCAAAGCAGTCAGCATGGCAGCCTGGGGAGGCTCATCTTCCTGCTGGGTCCATGTGTGCACAGCACTACTTGGATCTTGGTATAATGACCTTACTTAGGGTTCACAAAAATCCTGCCAAGCAGATGCTACTTTACATTCCAGAAGAGAAAAAGAGAGATACCAGTACTCAGTACCTCGTTACAGGCTAATTCTACCAGAGGCAAGGTATAACTAAGCCCAAGGCTGACACCAATCCTGCAGCTGGTCACTACCACCCATAACAGTACCTGGCCCCCTCCTTCAGTTCCTGAGTCCTAAACATGAACATGGACCACTGGCAGGGACTCGGTATCCCCCCATTCCCTCCTGTGCCATCACCTGTGAGGGGTAGTGGGCCATCGGCTGCATCATGGCAGGTTGGCCTGGAAACTGCTGTGGGTTGTAGGGGATGTAGGAGGAGTACGGTGTGGCAGCCACCAGGGGTGGGCCAGCAGCAGCAGCAGCCTGCATCATAGGAGGAGCTGAGGCTGGCTGGTGTTGGTCTGAGCGCTGTGGGGGCAGGGAACCTGGAGGGGACAGGAAAATGTGCAAAGCTCAAGCTTCATCAGCCAAAAAGGTACCAGGAGGCTCCACTGACTGCCCCCCCAACTCTGCTCACCTTTTGCTCCCCGGTACTTGCCCTGCTGCCCAGGCACTGAATTGGATACAGGATACGGATACATCTGTGGTGCCTAAGGAACAAAAACACAGATGAGGCTGAAAACACCTTGCTTACAAATATCCAGATCAAATAGTAACAAGTGTTGGTGAAGCTGTGGGGGGGAAAGGAACCCTCCTACACTGCTGGTGGGAATGCACACTAGTACAACTAGTATGGAAATCAGTTTTAAAGGTAGAAATTCTACTGACTCAACTATTCCCCTTCTAGGTATTTCCCCGAAAATAGTTAAAGACATTAAAGTAAAAATCAATCAGCCACACAGGCTTAAATATTACATAATCTTTTACAAAATGGGAACGGGACCAGAAGATGAAGGGAGGAAAAAATTGGGCTGTGTTATGTACCTGAACAAACTCCTAAGGAATGTAATCATTTGCAAATGTAATTTTAAAAAAAATAAACAAACCAACAAACTAAACTGAAAGAGAAATGTCCAGAACAGGTCTGACCTGGTCCCTTAACCCACCCAAGCCAGCTCCACCCCCTGGACCCTGGACTCACTCAGCCTCTTCTCCTACCTGCACAGCTGGTCCCATGTGGATCTGAGGTATGTAGGAAATGTATTGGGGGCTATATAGTCCACTCTGGCCTGCTGTCAGCACCGGGATGGAAGGAGTTGAATGAGTCCGAGGCCCTGGAGAAGTTGGGGTACTGGTAGATTTGTTCTGTAAAAGACAAGAGAAGACAACATTTCATTTGTGTCTAACCCCATCCTGACCTGCCTACAGTAACAGCCAGCATTCATGGAGTGCTATGTGCTCCAGTTCTATGCGGCAGGATGAGAACCAAATTGTTTTGGTCAAAAAGGGTAGTGAGTCACTCACAAGGCAACCAACACCAATAAATTCCCTGTAAGCACATGGCAAGTGCTTACAAGGAAAAGCCAAGTTAGCTGGTCTGAATGAAACCCATTATCATAACTACTTTGCTCAAATATTCCATGTGCAAATGCTAAGAGAACCCTGTCAGCCTCCTTGGGATCCCTTCTCCCCCAGCCTTGGAGCCATGTCTCCTTTTTCCCCAAACTGGCCCAAGTGTTATTCCTACACTTGGGCATCTCCTTGCACCTCCAGATAGTCTAGTGGTACTGACACTCAGTTGTTTCCCCTCAGCGGCACTGGCGCCCCCTCCCAAGGCTCCCTCATAGAAGGTCAAGTCCGCATTCTCCTGCCCCATCTCACCACAGATAGGAGAGGCTTTGCGGGATTGAACTCCTTTGCATTGGGGTTCAACGTTGATTTTTTTACTTGTCTGTAAAAGAAAATGAAGTCAGTCTTCATAGCGTGCCCCTTATCACCAGACACCCACCCAGCTCCCAGTCCTACTTACTCAGTCACAGGGCCCTCATCTTTGTCATCCCCCTTGAGGCCAACCGGGGGGCTGCCTGTTTGGCTTGGACAAGGTGGCAAGGGCTGCTCTGGCCCCTCGGTGCCTCCTGTCGGTGCCAGGGGAGGTTTGTCCTCCTTCTCTGATACAGATTCTGTCTTGGAGGAGACTGGCGACCCCATAGTCTCTGAAGTCAACAGTGCATCATCCTTCTCCTTTCCTTTGGCCTCCTCCTTTAAGATCCGGGGAGGAAAAGGATCCATGGTGGTCTCAGGGGAGCTACTGGGCTGAAGCTGGAAGGAGAGCAACACCATACACAGTCTTGTCTGGTCCCAACTGCAGGCCCTGCTTGAGCTTAGACCTTCTACCCACTTGTGCTTCTGATTGTTTTATCAATTCACTACAATCCTCCATATCCTACAAACATCCCACCTTATCTCCACCTTTGCTCACCTTGAACTGGGACCCAAATTTTCTTAGTTCTTCCAGGTGAAATCTTTTCTGTTCATTCTGAAGGCCAGGAACTATGTGAAACAGCGAGGGGAGAGAAAAAAAATGTAACATGCTTCTTTCTCACAGGCAGCTTACACAATACCAGTAATGTAGAGGATAAGGAACTCAAGGAGACTACCTATGGTGGTGCTTGCCGACTACACTCCCAATATTTGAGAGGCTGAGGCAGAAGGATCACCACAAGCTTGAAGCTACCACGGACTACACAAGGAGTTCAAGGCCAGCCTGAACTATGTATTGAGACACTGTCTCAAAAAACAAAACCAAACAAAAGAAACCCAGGAAAACAAGGCACTCTTGAGAATCCTACAAGTGAAATTAGGATCAAAGGATTGACAGAAACTGCTTCTGAGTCCTAACAAACATTTCACAGAAATGTTCTCCCAAACAAAGGAGCATTCAACACTGGCAAAACAAAACCACCCTCTAGACTGACTGGTGATGGAGCTCAGCTGGCAGAGAGCTTGCTTAGCACACACGATGCCCTGGGTTCAATCCCAGCACATACACACAAAACACTTAGGGAGAAAAAAAATCTTTGGTGCCAGGAATCAGAACTCAGGACTTAGGCTTGCCACATGAGGTGGTGTATCACTGACCCAGATCCCCCGCTAGGAAGACTATATCTTAAAAAAACAAAAAAAACAAAAAACACCACCGATTCCCAAAAACAACAACCCTCACCTTTCCCAGTTATCCGGGCCAGCTCCTGGGGCTCCAGAGTTCTGCCAGGTTCCTTAGTAGGGAGTTCTTTTACTGAGCAAGGAGAGAGAGATGCCTGAAGGTCCGCCTGCCCAGAACCACACTTCATGTTGTCAACAGCCCTCAACTGCCTTGCTCTTACCATCCGTGGGAGTCAATGAGATCTTCGGAGAAGCTGGGGAAATGGAGCCTACTCCAGGATCCGTAACTGATGATGTCACAGGTATGGAGGCTGAAGAGGTTGCCACTGCTGAGCCTATGGTGGGCTCAGGACAGGAAGCAGAGATGGGGGCAGGTGCAGCAGACTTGGGAGAGCGTGGAGGGTACATCCGGCCCACTGGAAGAAAAGGGAGAGCTGCACAATGGTTACTGCTGGTCAAAAAGCAAATACAGGGACTTATTAAAATCTAGAGAACGTACATACATTATACCCAGGATCACAAATGTAAATGTCTGGAAAACCAAGGCAGGTAACACAAGTGGATAAATGGCCTCATGGGCACCATGAAAGCCTAGAAACCCTTAAAGGAGTAACAGTAATTCTGTGCTACCCAACTAGAGGCAGGCTCACTATAACTTTCTGTATTTCAAAAGACCTGTTCTGATACCTGTTTTACAATATTAGCGATAAATTCAATTCTGAACAAAAGACATTTGCCAGCCAGGTACAATCTATGCAATGCTAACTATGGATTTCTGCACTAGAGAAACAAAATTCCTTCTTAAACAGGATAAATCTAACTCCTCCCTGAAAACATTTTCAACCTTGCATTTCAACAACACATTCACCTCCCCATATAGCTTTCGATTCATTTCTTCATCCAATTCTATTGAAGCTTTACCTGCAGGTGTCGGTGGAACAGAAGCTTCTCCGGAAGGCCTACTGTTGGGTGAAGAAAGAGTCTTGGCACCTCTCAGAGGCCGCTGTGCTTTGGGGGACATGCGGGAAGGGCCTATTTTATTTTTTTAAAGGTGAAGAAAAAGAGACACAGCACTTGCTATTATATCACCACTGATACATCACCCTCCCAAATTATGTAAACCTTCTCATCAGTGACTCCTCATTCCAGCTTCTCTATGCCCCTTCTCCACCCCACTCCTGCTCCTTAACTCACCTCCATTGATACCACGTGCCTCAGAACCTGGGCCAGGGCTGCTATTGTCAAGATGGTGAGGGCCACGAGGAGGCAAAGAACTAAGGCCAGGCCGGCCACCCCGAGAACTGCTGCATCGGACTCCTCCCCGGGGACCTTCTCGAACTCGCTGAGGCAAAGGGATATACTTGCCCTCCCTGGGGAAAGAGTTTAAGTTAAGGGCAGGTAGCCATTCAGTCTTGTACATTTTGGCAACATGAAATCTTCCTTTCTGAGTTCCCTCCCCACTCCCACAGTGCCTGGCTCCAGCCCCTTTCACTGTCACTTGAAGATGTCCCGATTAAGTAGCTGTGGCTATAAGCTTATGACCTTACATTACGTGAACACTGACTCAACAAAGCTAGCCAGTGTTTTACAACTACAACTCCTGACCCATGAAAAGGGTTCATGGGCAAGCTTTTACAAGATGTTTTTCATGTACAGAGATTTTTTTGGTAAAAAGAACAAACAATGCTAGGGTGTGGTGGCACATGCCTGTAATCCCATCACTTGGGAGACTGAGGCAAGAAAACCACCTTAAATTCAAGGCCAGCCTGAACCACAGTGAGACCCAATCTCAAAACAAAACAAAATAAAAACCTATTTATGAATGAACAGGCAGAAAAATCCTAAAAAATCTTTTTTCTTCTTCAACCAATAAGCAGATTATTTACTATCATCAGGCATCAGTCTCCCAAATCTAAACACTGGTAACTAAGTATTCACCTACATCTTAACAAGGTGTTGAGGTTTAGTAACACTGTACAAAGCTCTTGGCCAGAGTGAAACCACTACCCAACCCGTACTGACTGATCCAGTAATTACCTGGATGCCAGGCTGGGGCTCTCCCGCCCTGACCCCTGCCGCTGGACTGCACTGTGTTTCTCTTCCTCAGTGCGCCCATCATCATTTTCCATGGCAATCCGTAGGCGATACTGGGGGCTCGACTCAATCTCTCGAGCCAACTGCGCCGCACGCAGCTCCCGTTGGCGGAACTCTTCTGAGTTGTCCTTTTCTAAGGGCACCCTGAGAGAGAACACCCATAGATCACTACCATTCCAGTGCCACAGAATAAGAGGACAAAGAGTATTTCTATCAGTCCTAACCAGCTCAGGCACATATGGCTGCTTAACACCTTCAGTATCTCAGCACAACGCTGAGGACTGAACTAGCGCCTCATATGTGCTAAGCAAGTGCTCTACAACTAAGCTATGTCCCTAGCCCAATAAGCATGTTTCTGGGCCATCTACTGGGTCCTAGGCAGAGTGCCAAGGCAGAGTCTGAATCTGAAGGACATGCAGAATCGTATCTATTTTAAATTCAAAAGGGGAGGTATGGGTGGGATAGACAAGAGATCAGCTACTTCTATCCACGGGATGGTCTAGAATCAGAAAAATTTTGAGAAGCCATTCACAAGGCAGATCAGGAATAAGGGAAGGGGTACCAGCATACCCACAAAAACTATGTCCCACTTAAGAGATCTGCCTTGTGCTGTTGACCTCATACCCTACACGCACCCCCTGGGAAGCAACAAGGTACTCACGTATAAGAAGAGAGACTACTATCATAGGTAGTCTTCACACCATAGTTCTCCTCATTAAACTTGAACATTTCATTGGGATCCCATCCATTGGACTAGGAAAAAAGGAAGGAAAATGTTTAAAACCTCATGTATCATTTTCTTCCCAGCAGGTTAAAAACTTCAAGTGACTAAAGTAAGAGTAGAATAAAAACATGGCTAGTAACAGTTATCAACTTCTACTGCCAATTCACAGCATAAACTGGGACTACCTTATAAAGCTAAAAATTTCTAAGATCTAAAAAATTCACTCCAGGTTTCTAGTTCACAGAGACTGTAGAACGTAGATACAGAGTTGTACGTTGTAAACGCTAAGAAAGCTTTTTTTGTAGTATTGCCGGTTGTAGGCCTTTAATGAGCTACACTCCCAACTATCTTTCGATTTTTCATTTTTGAAAGGTTTTACCAAGTCACTAAGTTGCCCAGATTAGGTTCAAATTTGTAATCCTCCTGCCTCAGTCTTCTGGACAGCTGGAATTACAGGCATGTACCACTATACCTAGCTAAAAGGCACTATTTTTAGTAAAAAAGATAATGGCAACAAAGCAGATTTCCAAAACAAAAGCAAATGCAACTGGATGTGTACACATAGTTACAAACAATAAAATAGACTTATGTGTCAAAATGCAAAGTTCAAAAGGCAAGAGAACCAGATTCTTATTCAACCTAACCATACCAGAACAAAAACTCATTTACTCAGGAGATTTTAAATGCCTTAAAGCTTGATTTTACAAAGGAAAATGAACCTACTACATCAACAATATTGTTTACACTTGCAACTGTCAATATTTTCTTCCTCTCTTTCCAAAAATCAATTCTTGGTTCCAAGGGACCTCACTGCCAACAAGCCATACTCTGCATGTCCCGCTGTCTGCAAAGTAGACTATACCATATCAGACTCAAGGTCGTAGTCATCACTGTTGCTGTCACCACCTTCCCAGCGCTGAAGCACCTTCTCTTTGTGCTCCCCATTCACCTTTGAGTTCATGGCAATGGCTGAGTCAGTGAACTTGTCTGTAGGGACAGAGGTAAACAGGTAACACTTAGCAGCTTTCTTTCCCTTCACTCTTACTCCCAAATCCCCCACAGTAATTCAGGATCCAGACCCTAAGAAGTCAGGACTTATCCATTCTACCTGCACACAAACTTCCCTCTCTTCACACACTGAGCCTGACACAATACTTTGACAGTACCTTTAGTAGCATAATTGAAATCAACGTTTCGGAAGTGGACAAGCATCACATCACTTGGCTTAAACACCATGGTATCCACGATATCTTCCCGACGAGGGCCACCAGCTGGCTCAGATGCTTTCCTGTGCACAGCATCTACTGCTAGTTCAAACTACAAAAACCCCATCCCAGACACCCAGTGATTAGTATCAAAAAACATGAAAGGTAAAAACAGGTCCATTTTTGCCTTTTTAAATTTCCCCAACATATTTCTCATGTGCCTTGTCTTTTCAATACCAGCCATAAGACTTAACAAGTCTCAAACACAAAATTTTAAATTAACTTTAAACTGAAGACCTGCTAGGTTTAGTAGCATATACTTATAATCCCAGCACTCAGAAAGAAGAGTATTAAGAGTTCAAGACCAGCCTGAGCTAATAGTGAGTTCAAAGCCAGTCTGAATTACATACCAAGATCCTGTCTCAAACAAACAAAACTAAGGGCCTACAGAAACAATTAACAGTATTATCTGATACTACTTAATCCACCCCCTCAACTGGGGGGAGGGTATCTTTTTTTATTTTTTTGGTACCAGGGATCAAACTCATGACCTTGCACTCGCCAGGCAGGCACTTGTGCTGCTGAGCAAATCCCCACCCCAAATTTTAGGTCTTTTTAAGTCAGGGTCTTGCTATGCAGTTCAGGCTGGCCTTGAGCTCACTTTGTAGCCCAGGCTAGTCTTGAACTTGCAGGGATCCTCCTGTCTCAGCCTCCTGAGTGCTGGGATTACAGAGTGTGCCACCCTACCCAGATTTCATTCTCAATTTCTCAATTTCATTCTCCTCCTCCTTCTATGCAGCTCCAAAACCAACCTAATTTGAACTGACCTTTGAGCTCAAGGTTTTGAAAATGCCTTCGTAAGTGGTACCATTTTTCACCTTTACATCACAAGTGGAGCCCTAGGGAGAGTGGGAAAAGTAAGAGTGACTCCAGAAAATTTACATATTACATTTCTCAACCAACCTATCATTTGGTGTTTACTTACCACAACAGCCGTCAGGAAATGCAGCATTCTAGAATTGTTATAGACACCTTCAAACACCTGTCAGTAACATATGAGAAAAAATAAAGGGACAGTCAGCACATACCTCTTTGTAAATGGCCACATTACACTCATGTCTTGTTTGTGTGGGGGCCCCTGGCCTTGCTGAACCCAAATGATTACATCCCACCTAACCAACCCTACATTCCCAAGTATATTTTAGAACTATGTATCTTATAGAAAAACAAAAGCACTCACAGGTGACTGTGGGGGTCCCTTTCCTGTGCTCTGTCCCCTGTAAAAGAAAACAAGTTTCTATACTACTTAACAATAAATCCTAGACCATTTGCCGTGTAAAGTTGCTGATTTAGGTTCCAAGCCTTAAAATCAAGATTTTTCAAATTCTCACCTTAAAGAGGAAAACAGGAGCACACAATAAATGCCAATAAACACATTCTCTCCAAATGTCAGTATATGAGAATGCAATCTCAACAATGGCTGTTCATTGCTTAACGCATCACAACATCCTCAGTTTCTCCAAGGGTCAGAGCTGAATGCTTCCAACAAAACAAGGCTACAGCATTCAATAATCGACAACCCACTCGAGATGTGAAGGTGAACGATCAGGGAGCACAGGTGCAAAACCACTTAGCTCGGGCACATATAACCTCCCAAAGCGGTAAAATCATTTTCAGCAGCCTTATGCCTCGCACCCTGGAAGGAGGGGTATTCCTTCCGCAACCACCCCTTAGCCCCCTCATCACTCATTCAGCCTGTTACCCACTCTGCAGGAGTCACCAATCGCCAGGTAACACTGCTCCTTGATGGCTGATGTAACCAGCAGTAGAGGAGGGCGACGAGGGGGCCGCTGGTGGGGCTGGAGCACAGCGCAGCCGCAAAAGATATCCACCAGGAGGCCCCGCCTGGTCTGCGCCTGCGCCCTAAAGCTCACAGGCCTCCGAATCCCCCCGCCCGCGAGCAGAACCCATTACGCCTGCGTATACCGCCACTCTCCCATCGCATGCACACACACACACACACACACACACACAGACACACAGAAGGAACTGAGTGAGGTGTCCGCTACTCACCGACTAACAGCAGAAGAAACCCTGCATGCACACGCCCAGTCCCGACCCTACGCGATACCGGGGCACACAAACGCCCAGGTCATAAGACACAGCATCCGCGCACACGTTTGGGAGGAAAGCTCGCGCGCACGCGCGCGCGCTGGAGTCTCCGACCGCAGCCCATTCGGCCGTTCCTCCTTCCGCGCCCCCGCCCGCCCTGCTCCCCTTCTAGTGGCCAGGCCGGGAAGGAGGAGGGAGCAGCCCGATTCCAAGTCCCTCCCTCCCCATTGGCCAAACTGCGGGGCGCGCGCCCCCCTCCATTGGCTACGGCCAGGGACCCCTTCCGGCGGCTGACTCCCCATTGGCTGATGCTGGGGACCGCGAGACCCTCCGCGGTAATGGAGCCCGGGACCCCGATCACCTCCTCGCCCCCCCAATTCCCCGTTCCGACGGCGCCGGCAGAACGCGCCCCGCCTCCCCTCAGGGCCCGACCCGGAACCCTCGCTAGGCCCGAGAAGCCAAGCATGGTCCCCAGGTGCCCCCGGGGCCTCCAGAGCTGTGGCTCTCCAATCTATGGGGACCTACCACAGCTTTCTGAGGCTCCGTGTCCCTGGACACCCCTTCCAAGCACCAGCTGCAGACCTTTCGCGCCGGAACCGAGCCCCGGGCCCCCGCCCGGAAGCCCAACCTGGCACTTTACCTGGCACTGCCGACGGCGGCCGCCCCCGGCCTCTCCTGATGCTGCTGCTGCGGCGGCGGCGCCAAGACGCTGTCGGCTCCGCGACGCAGCCCGCTTCCAGCGGCGGCCGTGGGCGCCAGGCAGGGCGAAACGGCCGCGGGAGGCCCTGCCGGAGCTGCGGCAGCAGCCAGCGGCCCCGGGAGGCCGCCGTTGGGAGGGCTGGTGCCGCCAGGAGGCCGGCGGGCCACGGCCTGTTGCGCGGGGGGCGGCTGCTGGGGCTGGGAGGTCTGTTGTGGCGGCTGAGGCTTCAACATGATGGCAGCGTCCGGAAGGGGAATTAGAGGGAAAGGAGAGCGAGGGGGGCCTGGGGTTGGGCCCCCGGAGGAGAGCGCGGGAAGCGAGGGGGATCGGGAGGCTGGGGACCCGCCGTTGGCGGGCGGGGGAGCCCCGCGGGGTCGGGGGTGGATCGAGCAGACCGCGGCGCGACGAAGCGCCGCGAGGCGGAAGGGGAGGGGGTCCCGCGGAGGAAAGCGAGAGAGCGCGAGCCGGTGTGGCGCGCGTGCGCGTCGCCGGGAGCAGGGAAGGGAGGGAGGAGCGCGCGGGCGGGAGCTTCGCGGAGGAAGGGTGGGAGGAGGACGCGCTGCGCGAGGTGCCCGCGCGCGCCAGTCAGTTGGCGCCGAGTGGGAGGAGAGGATCTAAAATAGGTGAACCTCGCACTCCTAGCCCTTGGGGCAAGTAAGGAGCCGCGTAGGCGCTCACGCGCGCCAAGGATTTGGGTCTTTAGCTCTCAAACCGCCTTAAAGCTGGAGGCTGCTGTCGCCTCACAATGAGCGTGAGAAGCGCCGGGGGAGGAGCCGGTGAGGCGCAAAGGAAGAGCCGGTCGCCCCGCCTACGCCGCTGGCGTAACGTCAGGATGCCTCCGCTGCCGTATGAGGTGTCACGTCACAGCGTGAGGTTCTTCCGCCTCTCGGGGACCCATGGGCGGAGCCTTGAGTGCAAAAGCAGTCCCCAGGTTAGGAACCCCAGTGTTTCATTTGAACAAGTGGTAGCGTTCCTAAGGCGGTATTGTTAACCGTATCTGCTTTAAGTAAACGTTTGATGATAATTAAAAAGTAGCTGTCTTGAAGCCAGGAAGTGGTGTAATCCCTGCACTCTGGGAGGCTGAAGCAGGAAGATCACAAGCTTCCTGATGTTCCTGGACAACTCATTGAATAAATGTAGAGTGTATATATCCATACTATTAAAAAGATACACATAAATTTAAAAAAAAAACGGCTGGAGATATACCTCAGTGGTAACACGCATAGCTGGGGCGTGGGGTGGGTCTGTTGTGTGCACAACAGGAAACACAAAGGTCCTGAGTTCAATCCCCAGCACGGGGGGGGAAAAAAAAGTTGAGGTAGAAAAAGGTGGAATGGCTCTAGGTTAAAGGAAGCTAAAATGACCACAAACTAAAACACTTCATGCAAGTCAAGATTTTATACCAGGAAAAGATCGTTAGAAAAGACCATGGGGAAAATTGGTGAATTAAGAATATAAAGTCCAAACGATGTAGTGGCATGCACCTATAATTCCAGCACTTGGGAGACTGAAGCTGGAGGATTGCTGTGAATTCGAGGGCAGCCTTAACTACATATCAAGACTTTGTCTAGAAATGAGAAAAAAATATATATATATATACATACATATTAATATGTTCTATAGCTGGACTGGTGGTGCATGCCTGTGATCCCAATACATAAGAGACTGGGGCAGGAGGATTGCCACGAGTCGGGACCAACCTGAACATTGCGAGACTGTCTCAAAAATATATATATACAAGCCAGGAAGAGTGGCGCACACCTGTAATCCCAGCATTTGGGAGGCTGAAGCAAGAGGATCCCTGAGAGCCACCCTAGGTTACAAAGTAAGTTCAAGGCCAGCCCGAACTGTATAGTGAGACTCTGTGTCAAAAAGACAACATATATATATATATGTGTGTGTGTGTGTATATATATATATATATATATATATATATATATGCCAATGAATACATGAAATTATTAGTGCATGTATTCAACATCACTGCTGGCCCTGAAGCAAGGCCAGCAGATTGCTGTAGCTGCTGGTTTCAAACAGGAGCCTAAAGAGAATTCTTTCTGTGGTCTGTTGGCCATTTCAGAACTTTGGAAATGGAATGGTCAACTCATCAGAAAGAAATAGCAGGTGAGTATGGCGGACTTTAGGGGGCCTGCAGGAGAGAGACCCTGGTGCCTCGGGACCTGCACTGTGCGGTTGACTCGGGGTGCCGGAAGAACAAGGAACTCCCCCTCCCTCTGGGGGGCAGCTGAGAGTGTGGCAAACTTTCAGCTGCCCGAAGGAGAGAGACCCTGGCATGTCGGGACCTGCACCGTGTGGTTGATTCGGGGTACCGGGAGGACAAGGAACTCCTCCCCTCTCTGGGGTGGGCCTGTGATCCTGCAGACACACGGGCTGAGAATCAGACATCTCATGTGGTCCTGTCCTCTGTCCCGTGCCCCCCCCCCCACTTAGCAAGTGGGAGCCAGTTAACTACACATCTTGTGAAAAGATTGGTTATGTTATTTAGTATGAGCTCCCCATATTGCAAAGATATAGACAACCATTTGGAAGAAAACAAGAGATAATATGACAGACAGTGAAGATCTCTTGTTGTCTAGCTTTGAAATTTGTGCTTTCTTATGTCCTGTTGTGTTCTGTTTTGTTGTGTTTAATTTTACCCTCCTTAAAATAAAAAAATTTTTAAAACCCCATCACTGGCCATTAGACAAAAGCAAATTAAAACAACACTAACAGCCCATCCTACCCAGAAAGAAGAGCTATGAAGAAATCAAATAGGAGCCAAGTGTGGTGGCACATATCTGTAATCCCAGCCCTCAAGAGGGTGAGGCAGGATCACCACAAGTTTGAGGCCAGCCTGGGCTACATAGTGAGACCTTGCCAGCCAACCCACACTACATAGATTCTGTTGCAACAAACAAACAAAAAAGTGTTATTTACATATGATGGAGTACTACTCTGCCATGAAGAAATACAAGTCATTTGTAGGAAGGTGGATGCACCTTAAGACCATAATGTTAAGTGAAATAAATCACATATGTAATCATCAATAGCACATGATTTCTTTTATACAAGAAACCAAAATTATAAATAAGCAAAAGCTTTGTCGAATGGGAAGGGTATCAAGAAATGGAGGAAGAAGACAGAGGGGAGAAAGTATGAAAAAAGGAACTCAGATGTGTGATGTACCAGTTCCACACGAGGACTGTAAACATGTGCTGCAAAGATGTGCTAATAAACAATAAAGGAATATAAATTTTTAGCTTGGTAGGACTGCATGCCTGAATCCCAGAATTCTGGGATGCTGAGGCAGAAGGGTCACAAGTTCAAGCCCCGCCGGGGCAGTTTAAGTATCTGCCTGCGTAGCTTGAGACAGAGCTCATTGCAAAGGAAGGCTGGGGTTTAAACCCCAGTACCACTAAAAAATAAGATTAATGATGAACTTCCTGAATGTGTGGTGACCATCATGGATATATAAATGTATATTCTTAGAAAGTATACATGAAGTGTTATGGGCCAAAGGAGCGTGAAATATGTAACCAGTTCTTAAGTGACTAAAGAAAACTGTGCAAGCTTAGTGTGTGGCTCGGTGATAAGGCAAATGTTTAGGGTGCGCAAGGCCCTAGGTTCAATCCTAGACCCGGACAAAAACCATAGAAGATATCAATGTGGTACAATGTTAACTGGTGAATCTAGGTAAATGCTATCCTGGGGTTTTTGCATTAGACTTTTTTTTATGTAGTCCAGGCTGACCTTGAACTCATGGTGATCTTCCTGCCTCAGCGTCCCAAGTGCTGGGATTACAGGCATGTATTAGACTAACTTCTCTGTATGTTTGAAATTATTCTCAAGGAATTGTGTACACGTATTGTTTTACGACACTGTACTCCACACATATGTGCAATTCTTATGTATCAAACATTTTTAAATTAAAAAATTTTATTAATACATGTTTACAGTACATGACTATGTTCATTGTGGGAAGTTGGTGCAAGTACATAACATATCATCATTCTATTTCCTCTTCCTCCCTAGATCCCCTTCCCATTTGCAAAAGATCTATTTCCTTGTTTCCTATCATTTATCTTTTATTTTGCTCTTTAAATTATTTAAGTTTGGGCTGAGGATATAGCTCAGTGGCACAAGTGCCACTGAGTTCAGTCAGTGGGAGTTCAGTCACTGGTACCAAAAAAATTATTCAATTTTGGATTTCTCATATAAGAGAAACCATGTGATAATTAAGCTAGTGTGTCTGATTTATCTCACTTAACATTTATGCTTCCAATGTTCATCAGTTTCCCTACAAATGACCCAAGCTTATCCTTCTTCACAACACAGTAGTACTCCATTTTGTATAAAACCATTTTCTTTATTCACTCATCTGTTGATGGACATATAGGCCACGTCAAAGATTTAGTTACTGTGAGTTGTGCTGCTACACACATGGGTCTGCATATATTATGATGTCTTTAACTTTTTGGGGAAGATACCAGAAGGGGACTAGCTGAGTGGAATGGAATTTCTATTATTAGTTTTTTGTGGAATCCCTGTACTGATTTCCACAGTGGTTATTACCAGTTTACATTTCCACCAACAGTATGCAGAAGGATTCCTTTTTACTTGGAAGCCTTTCCAGGATTTGTGATTAGATTTCTTGATGATGGTCATTCTTTCTGGACTAAGATAGATTCTGTGTTGTTTTAAAGGAAGGTAAGAGGATATAGTTTAGTGGTTGAGCATATGCTTACCATGTATGAACCCATAGTCTCAATACCAAACATCAATTTTTTTTTTAATTTATGAAAGAAAAAATAGCTGGGTATGGTACCACATACCTGGAACCTCAGTACTTGGGAGGCTGAGGCAGGATGATTGCCATGAGTTCAAGGCCAGCCTGGGGGGCTGGGGATTTAGCTCAGCAGCGTAAGCACCTGCCTGGGAAGTTGGAGGTCGTGAGTTTGATCCCCAGGATCAAAAAAACAAACAAACAAACAAAAACCAAGCCCCCCTGGGCTACATAAGCAAGTTCAAGGTCAGTTTGCACTACATAGTGAGACCCTGTCTCAGAGAGAGAGAGAATAAGAAACTTCCGCCTAAACTGTAAAAAAGTATTTGATACTTAACATGAGAAAAAGAAGAACAAACCATCAAATTATATATATACAGAACATACTCAAATTCTTAGTGATCAGGTTTTACCTCTTAAGAATACCCTGTTTAGGGGTAGGGATTTAGCTCAGTGGCATAAGCACCTGCCTGGCAAGTGCTAGGTCATGAGTTTGATCCCTGGCACCAAAAAAACCCAAACAAACAAAAAACCCTTTTTATAATCCCATCTACTTGGGAGGCTGAGGCAGGAGGATCACAAGTTCAAGGTAAAGGCCAATGATACAGCTTAGTGGCACAGTGCCTGCCTGGCAAGCACGAGGTCGTGAGCTCAATTCTGGTACAAAATACAAAACAACAACAACAAATAAATTCAAGGTCCACCTGGGCAATTTAGCAAGACCTTGCCTCAAAATTAAAGGCTGGGAAATGTAACTCAGTGGTTCCTGGAATACTGCAGGAAAAAAGAAAAGAAAAGAATCCGCCTTGGGAGTTCACCAGTGTTTGCTGCTGCATTTTATTTAAATTGAGATTCAAGTGATCCTAGGTCCCCATCCTTACCAAACAGTGAGGCCACATTGCCCACCGGAGACACAGGGTCTTGCTATGTAGTTCAGGCTGGCCTTGAACTATCTGAGACAGAGAGGGTGACTGGGCAGTGACATGAGGCAGGCATTCATTCTGGTGAAGGTAGACCCCCCAAACCTGCCCATGGACGGGGATGGCTTTGCACCCTGAAGCCCTGAGCTCTAGGTCTGTGAGAGAATTCTAGCCTTTGTGCAGTCCTGGCTTCTGAGCCCTGGAGCGAGTGCTAGAGTTTGAGGTCTCAATCTCAATCCTCAAAAGAATCTGGGTTACCCAAGGGCTACAGACCCAGATCCTCCTTGGGAGGCGGGTGACAAGGTCATATGAAGCAAGCAGGCACCTCAGCAAGCTGGAGAGTGCGGGTCCTGCTTGCAAGAGGTTTTTAGCCAGCTGCCGGGGTGCACATCTGTACTCCCAGCTCACTGGGAAGCTGAAGCAAGAGGATGGCAAGTCCCAGCCTGGGCACTTTAGTAAGGCCTTGTCTCAACATTAAAAAAAAAATCTAAAGGACTGCGGGTATAACTCAGTGGGAGGTCCTGGGTTCAGTCCCCAGAATTGGAGGGGAAAGGGGCACAGGGGTACCTCTCAGATCCAGCCAGCCTAGGCCAGTGAGGATGTATTTCAGTGAAGTCAGAAGGCTGGATGTGAGAAATCAGAAAGCTGGACTTCAAAACTGGAAACTCCCAATTTTGGGGAGAGAACACTGTGTGGCAAATAGCTTAGGTCTGCAGGCCACCAGTGGGCAGCTGGAGGGCTGGGTGAATGCTAAGATCTGCTGATCGCTTTCACCAGGTAGAACGTAGTTTGGCATCAAGACCACCAGGGTTGCTCATGTTGGGGTCCTTCTGTTGCCTCTTTGCCTTCCAAAGGCCATACTCAGATAGGATAGGAGAAACTAGACTAGGTAGAAAGGTGACAAGAAAATGGTAATTTGAGGAAATGAATTTTTAGAGGGGAGAGTTTTTTGTTTTTGTTTTTGTTTTTTTGGTATGGGGATCGAACTCATGACCTTATGCTTGCCAGGCAGGTGCTTATGCTGCTGAACTAAATCTCCAGCCCTAGGGGGTTGTTTTGAGACAGGGTCTCAATTTGTAGTTCAGGCTGGCTTTGAATTCATTATGTACCCCTGGCTGGCCTTGACCAAACTTGCAGTGATTCTCCTGCCTCTGCCTCCCATGCACTGGGATGATAGCCATGTACTACCACACCTGGCAGAGATGAATTTTGAGGAAATCGCAGCTTCAAGACATAATCAAAGTCACAATGCCCTTTATCCCCTCACCTGTTTTCCTTCCAGGCTCTTTACCCATAAATTTCTAAGTCTTAAGGATCCTGTAAATTCATAAACTCAGACTGTCTTTCTTTCAATACTAAAAATTCCAAAGACTCCTACATGCAAATACAGTACTATTTTTTTTTTCAAAAACAGTACTATTAATTGGATTTTTTCTTTATCTTTTTGAGAAAGGGTTTTACTATGTAGTCCAGGCTGGCCTTGAACTCACTTTGTAACTCAGGTTAGCCTTGAATTTGCAGCAATTCTCCTGCCTCAACCTTGCAAATGCTGGAATTACAAGTGTGCGCCACCACACCCAGCTCAAACACATATAAATGTTTGTGTTTTAAACCAGTTGGTAAAGCGAATTTTTGCTTTAGACCACTAATGGGCAACCTGATCTTAAGGAAACAGATACTAGATAAATGATAAATAGCTCACGTATGACTAGCTTAGGTCACCCCTCTAGAGAACCCATTAGAAGCACACAAACTGTACCACGCCTCACCTCTCCAGGCCCCTGCGCTCTCTGGACTTTGATTCTGCCTGGTAAATCTGCCTGTGCCTCTCGCTGAGGTGTCCTGAAATGCTTTTCCACCTGCTGCAGTACATCAACAACCCACCTGGGCCAAATTAGGGTTCCCATCTCTTCTTTAGAGGGAACCTCCTTAGACTATTTGGTGACAGTATAGTGCTTGGAGCTGGTCCAATGGTTTGTATCTTTGTTTTGTTTTTGTTCTTGTCCTCCACCTTCCCCAGCTCTGGTAATCATTACTCTATGAAATCAACTTCCTAGCTTTTGTCACTTTTATTTTGCAATTTTTCAGAACTATTTAGTGTTTCCAGTAGTGATCCAATGTAGTCTCTTCAAAACTCACCCACTCGCCAGCATTAACCACTATGCACAGTAAAAGGCGGATTTGGAGCTGAGGTTGACATGGAAAGTTGCCATTATCCATACCTTTGGTTGCTCAAGTTCTATTGGTACCTTTCTTTACAGATGAGGACACCTGCACAGCCACATGCACCATGAAACAATTCTGTTTCTATTTCATAAAATACAGCTGAAGCTGAGCACAATGGCACACACCTGTAATCCCAGCTACCCGCGAGGCTCAGGCAGGAAGATCACAAATTTGAATAAGATCATCCATGTCTCAAAACAAAATTTATTTATTCATTTATTTATTTGGCACTGGAGATTGAACTCATGATCTCGCACTTGCCAGACAGGCAGTTGTGATTGCTGAGTTAAATCTC
>PVJX010011971.1:0-51902 GCA_004027295.1 Dolichotis patagonum | reverse complement strand
AAAAAATCTTTTGTACTTTCTTTCAAAAAAAAAAAATGTTGGTGCAATCCCTCTTTGTCCTCCAACCTTATTTCTAAACTCTTTCTCTTCTTCCACTTCTCTATTTTCTCCTAAATACATTTTAAATTTTAACTCCAAGGACAAAATTGACACACTAAGGACTTATATATCTGATTTGTTTTACATTTTTTTATATAACCACAAATCTAGCTCATACGGCTAAAAATAGCAAATTAAGGGGTTAGCTAAGTTTGTTGTTTTCTAGGCTATGATTGATGCTATTGGTACCCCTATAGGCAAAATTGTTCTAAACAGCTGTTGGTCCTGATAATCCATGACTGAGATTAACTAAGGGTCACCGAAAATACAATGGCACAGTGCCAAAGAACCAAGGACTAGGCCAAACAAACAACAACTTATCTTCAACAAACTGAAGAGGTAAGACCTTCCAACAGGCTCAAAACCCAAAAACCAGCTATACCTGGAAGATACCTCAGAGAAGTAATAATCATTTAAGGGTCCTAAATACTACCAATAAAGCAACTCATCATAGGCAATCACAAGCATCACCCTAGGAATTAAACTTAAAAAACAGAGAAAATAAAATAAGCAAAACTTCAGACATCCAGTTCGCCAAAGGCAAATTCAGGGAGCAATGAGGTAGGACAATCCAAAATCCTCTGAAGTGGAAACAACAAAGCACTTGAATGAGGCTCTGGAAAAACAGAAATAATCTGTCAGATAACTACAGAGATTACCAAAATATACATCATGCTTAGTGACATTAGAGCAGACACAGACAAAAAAAATATAGATGAACTTAAGCAAGTTATAGAAGCTCAGAACAGGAAAGAAATAGAATCCATAAAGCAGATTCAAGCAGATATCCAGGAGAATAAAAACTCTACTGAAAATATTTCAAGCAAATTATGCCAATGTGAAGACAGGATCTCAGATATTGAAGACAGGCTTGAAGTTAGCAATCGGCAAAAGAAAGATTTCTCAAAATAGCAAGGGACCATGAGAAATCAATCCAGCAGCAGCTAGATGAGACAAAGAAGAATAACTTGCGATTCATTGGAGTAAATGAACAAGCAGGAGATACCATAATGACATTTAAAAGGTGTTCACAGAAAGCATGACAGAAAACTTTCCAGATAGAGAAAAAGAATTTGACCTACAGATAAATGAGGCTTATAGAACTCCAGTTAACAATCATCAAAAAAACTACATCCAGGCATATCATAGTCAAGATTCCAGAAATGCAACACAAGAATAGAATCCTAAAAAATGTTAGAAAAAAGAAACAAATCATTATAAAGGAAAGCCCATCAGAATTACAACTGACTTCTCAGAACAAACTCTCAAGTCAAGGAGAGCTTGGAGCAAAGTATTCCAAGTTCTAAAGGAAAACAACTTTCAACCCAGATTGATGTACCCTGCAAAATAAATAGTGCTGGGAAAATTGGATATCCACAGGCAGAAGATTGAGTCTACACTCATATATCTCACCATGCATTAAACTAAAATCAAAACAGATCAAAGATCTAAATGTTAAAACAGAAACAATCAGCTAGGAGATAAAATAGGTAAAACTCTTGAAGATGTATGTTTGGACAAGGACTTATAAACAGAATCCCAATAGCACAAGAAATAATACCTAGAACCAACAAATAGAACCACATCAAATTACAAAGCTTTTACACAACAAAACAAATAATCCACAGAATAAAGAAACAACCTACAGAATAGAAAAAAATGGCAGCTATTGCTTAGACAGAGGACTAACATCCAAAATGTATAAAGAACTCAAAAATATTAGAAGCCCCTCAAAAATAAAAGACCTAATCAAAAAGTGAGCAACTAAGATGAATAGACATTTCTCAAAAAATACAGATGGCCAATAAATACATGGAAAAATATTCAGCGTCACTGGCCACTCAAGAAATCCAAATTAAAACAACAGTGAAGTTCCATCTCAGTCCAGAATAAGAAAGAAACCACATAACAGCCAGATGTGGTGCACAGCTGTGACCTCAGCACTCTGGAGACTGAGGCAGGAGCATCACTGCAAGTTGGAGGCCAACCTGGACTACACAGTGAACTCAAGGCCAGCCTGAACTGCAACAGCAAAACCCTGTCTCAGAAAAATCAAGTAACAAATGCTGGAGAGTCTGGGGAAAGGGGCTTCTACATTGTTGATGGGAGCATGAACTAGTTCAGCCACAACAGAGATCAGCATCAGTATAGAAACTGCCCCAAAAAAAACTAAAACTAAAAATTCCACTTGAGCCAGCTAATTTACCTTCTAGATACTTCCCCAATAAAGACATCATATTACAGTGACCCACATATATCCATCTGTATAGCACCACCATTCATAATAGCTAAATTTTAGAAGCAGACTTTATGTCCACCAACAGATAAGTGGATAAAGAAAACATAATTTGTATACACAAGGCAGTACTACTCTGACATAAATAAGGATAACGTTTGAGGCATTTGTAGGTAAATGTATACCCCTTGAGACCATAATGTTAAGTGAAATAAATCAGACACACAAAGCTTAAATATCACATGATTTCCTTATGAAAAACCCAAAATATAAATAAAGAATGAAATAAAAGGTAACAGGCAGTAGGGAGACCTTTTGCAGTTGGGAAAAGGAACGAGATGGAGGGAGAAGGAGGGGAGGGAGAGAAAGGGAGTGAGGAAAAAAAGAATGGAAGGAAAAGGACTAGAAATACAGTTTTTCAAACGGGAAGGGGACTGAGGGTTGGAGGAAACAGGAGGGGATGTCTGTACACACACTCCCCACAACTGTAATGTATCACATTAATGTAATTAATGTAATGTAATGAAGTTATGTCTGTGCACCCACTCCCCACAATTACTATAATCATCAGGTTCTGCAACTGTGTGCTAATCTTAAAGAGTTTGAATCAGTTTCACTGTGTACTGAGACCACAGTCCCCAGGTTTGCGCTCCCTGGGGGTCCCCGGAGAAGAATGCCCTCACTGAAAACCAAGGAATGGACAGAGGCAGTTCCAGAAACCGGGAAAATCAGTGAGGGCAGCTGGGCCACATTATTATCCTGGTGGCTCCTCTGATGCCCAGCTACACCAAGCAAGCTGCCTGGCTCAACGACCACCCACAGGACTGGGGCAGCCAGTCCCTTCCGTGTGGAAACCATGACGCACAGTCCCGGAGGCACTTGAGCACAGCCTGGGGAAGACTCGCCAACCTGTCCCGCCCCTGCCCGGCTAGCGGGCTCTGCCGAACACGAGCTGCCCCTACTTCTCTTGTTCGGGGCTCCAGCCTGGGCTGAGTCGCCCTTGTGCACAGGTGTTGCTTGTGAGCACACGAAGAGACGCGCCGGAATCAGGGAAGGAGGCCTAAGACCCGGTAAGGGTGGTGGCGTCTCTGCTGGGGCTGCAGGAGGTGGGAAGGAGATGGACAAGGCGGGGGGCCGCAGGGGGCGGGGTGGGCGGTCTGTACGGGAGTCTCCCGAAACCAGAAGAGGCCTCGGAAACCGCGTCACGCGGCGATCACGACAGTGTGAGACAGAGTATGGGGGTGCTAAGCTGCGCCGCCCCTCTTCCGGGCTCTCCTGGGCTCGCTAATCCTTCCCGCGGGCCCGCACCTCCACCGCCCGGGGACCGCGCCTGCGCAGCGGTCCCCTGAGGTGGGGGCCCGGGACAGGGAGGGTGTGGGCGGGGCCAGTGTTGGGGGCGGAGCTGGACGGCAGGGCAATGGCCGGGTCCTAGTCGTGGGGCGGGGAGGGGGCGGGGATAGGGCTACCGACTCCGCCCTGGGGCGGGGCCTGGGCCGCCAGGCCGCAGTCAGCCTTCGGGTTCCTCCCTTCCGCCCGGCGTTCGCCTGCTGCTCCCATCTTCCGCCCGGCGCCGGCTTTCGGTGCGACCGTCGCCGCTTCCCATCGTTGCGCTGCCTCTGCGGCGCCCGAGCCCGCAATGTCGGGCCCCAACGGGGACTTGGGCATGCCAGTGGAGGCGGCCACGGAAGGGGAGGACGGCGGTTTCGAGGAAGCAGGTGACCCACGGGGGCGTTGAAGCCACTGTTGCTTTTTCAGGCGTGCTTCCTGGCGGGGGAATCGGGGCGGGGATGGGAGCTCGGAAGGGACAGAAGAGGCCCCCTCAACCGCCCCTGGGCGGGCCGCGTAGTCCTGGAGCTGTACTGGAGGTGCAAGGCGAGCGCCGGAGAAAGGATCTCCCCTTGGGAACCGCAGCCTTGGAGAACTAGGCAACAGCTCGGGTTTACAGGCGTGGAAACTGAGGCAGTTTAGGGATGCACACCCGTTTGGGATTTGCTGCAGCCGCTTCCTTCACGAGAGATGGGCGGGATCGAGCGCGTCGGCTGGGTTTAGCAGAGGGGTGGGCTCCCCGCTGTGCTGAGTCAGCACCCTGGCCACCGCTTTGCTGGTGACCAGCTCGCTGAGCAGCCTGTGGTGTGCACGGTAGTGCGGGAGGGCGAGAAGACCATCAACCCTCGGCTTCCCATCATCTTGTTGAGCCTCAGTTTCCCCATCTGTAAGACAGAAGTAATGTTAGGATTAAGGGAAAAATGGAACGCAAACTACTTATGAGATTACAGCGTGCAGAGTGTTAAGCGGTTACGGTTAATACGGGGCTTCTCTTTACAGTATCAAGGTAGGGGGCAGAATCTAGTAAAAGTAGGGTAAGGATAGAGTGTGCTTTTTGGTTTCGCTAACAGCTTTCTTGAGCTGAAATTCACATCCTATGCAGTTTACCCGTTTAAATTGTATGGTCTCCTGCCCTGTAGTATATTTAGAGTTCTGCATCCATCCCACAACAGTTTTAGACCATTTTCACCACCCACAGTCTGCTTGGTATCTTGTGGTTTTTGATACTGGGGATTAAACCCAGAGCCTTTGTAGGTGGTGTATCCCCAGCCCCGCTCCATCACCACCCCTTTGTTTGGTGAGACAGGGGCTTGCTTAGTCATTAAATTTACCATGCAGGATATTAAATTTGCAATCCTCCTGCCTCAGCCTCCCACAGTGCTGGGCTTACAGGCATGTACCACCACATCCATCTCTAGCCCCTTCATCTTCTGGGACAAGGTCTCCCTAAATTGACCAGATAGGCCACAAGCTTGTGATCCTCCTGTCTCAGTTCCCCCTGTAACCAGGATTGCAGATGGTTGTCATACCCATTCTGGGTGGCCAGAATCTGCTTTTAATAGAGGTAGAAGACCCCCACTGGGGCCAAGGAGCAGGCTGCAAGGTTTGCAGGACAGTGCTGGGAGCCATGGTAGGAGCGCTGGGAAGGGCCTCCTGGGTTGTCACAGTGGATACTGGCAGATTCCCCAGGGTGGTGGGAAGGTGTCCCAAGCAGAAGCAAAGGCTTGGAACTGGGAAGTACCTTTGCCACAGATAAAACCAGGGCTGAGTGGTGTGGAGACACCCCTCTCGGCCACCCTTTGTCCCAACTTGTGTCCCTGATGTGAAATGTTGGTCATAATGACCACCTAGTGAGTACTTGCCGCGACCAGATTGTCTGAATGGTTGGTGTATTTGAATCCTCAATTCTCAACCTTTTCCAGGAAGGAGCTACAGTAACTCCTGGGGTGGGACCAAGCTGGAGCTCAAACTCAAGAGCCACTAGTCCCCAAGTCTATTTTTGGTTCTGTCATCAACCAGGCACGCGGGACCTGCACAGATTTCCTCCTTCTTAGGCCACAGTTTCCCCACCTGTACCAAGGGAGGGATGGACTTCTGAGGTCCAGCAGACTTCCAGGCCTATCCCTGTCTGGGGCCCTCTCTAGACAGTGTTGCCCCTCCTCCAGAATTCACAGTCACCCACATCCCAGACACCGTCAGCCACTTCCCCTCTAGTCCCGTGCTGGCAGTCTCACGTATCTGACTCATGTGCTGGCACAGAACTGGCCCCGCAGTGGGCACAGGCCCAGGCCTTGGGGCTCAGGGACACTGTGTTGCTGAGAGAAGCAGGTCGTGAATGGTGGCAGGGGAGGAAGCCAGAGTTGCAAGGGGAGACCTGGAGGATTTCTTAGAGGCTTTGTGGTGAGTTGATCCTGGAAGGGCTGTTGCACTGAGGCACTCTGGCTGGCAGGGACAGTTGAGCAGAGGCAGAGAGGCTGGACAGTCAGAGAGCTTCATTCATTTATTCACTCATTCATTCATTCAACACTTGCTTATGTTGGGAGGGCACTGGGGACACAGCAGCAAACATGAGATCAGTCACTTCATGGAGACTGGGGGTCAAGGAGGAACACATGAATAATCACAGTGCTCAGTCCTGACTGAGGGAGAGCCAGGGAGGGGCCAGCATGGCAGGGGGTCAGGAGAGAGGCTGATCTGGTATACAGGGAAGTCCCCCAGTGGTGATATCCACGCTAAGACTTGAAGGATGAGTGGGCCTTATGCAGGAGGAGGAGGAAAGAGGACCCACTGCATTCTAGGCAGAGGCAACAAATAGCACATTCAAGGGCCTGAGATAGACAAAGGCGGGTGGAAGAGGACAAGAAAAAGCTCAGGAGATGCGGCTACAGAGGGAAGCAGGGCCTGGCTCCCGTGCCGGAGATTAGGGGAATGCGGTGGGTGCTTTACCCTGAGGGCGGAGAGGGCCAGGGAAGGGCTGGCGGATGAGTTCTGCCATGAACAGTGGCCTTGAGTGCCAGGTTCAGGAACTGGCTGTGGCCTCAACGCAGCCCCTGAACGACGTGTGAAGGAGGCTCGACATCTATCAGCCCTCCCAGGCAGCTCACTGCACCAAGGTTTCCTTCTTCAGCCTTTCTCCTTTTGAAAGCGTTCTCCACCCACTCTCCAGATGGTGCCAGTGAGGCTCTAGAAGGAGTAGGCGCTCGCCCAAAGTCCTCCTGGAAGCCATCTGGAGGACAGTGGGATGTGAGGGTATCTTTGAGCCCTGAGTGACACAGGACTTGATTCTGATTCCCCTTTAGAGTACGCCGCCATCAACTCCATGTTGGACCAGATCAACTCCTGCTTGGACCACCTGGAGGAGAAGAATGACCACCTCCACGCCCGTCTGCAGGAGCTGCTGGAGTCCAACCGGCAGACACGCCTCGAGTTCCAGCAGCAGCTCGGGGAGGCGACCAATGATGCCAACTCCTAGGCTATGGGAGCCCTCAGGCCAGGCCCCAGCCCCCTGTCCCTGAGCCAGGCTCTGCCTGGACACTCACCTTCTGGCCTCGACACCCTCTTGAGGGTTGGCCTTCGGTCCCCTTGGTGGGTCTGCTGCCTGTGCAAGCCCCACCGCCCAGCATCCCTCCTGGGGCCAGGTGTGGGCTGGTCACCCACCCACCAGTCTGCCCATCTCCCGGGCACGCCTCACTCTGTCCAGGATCGAGCATCCACATTAAACGGGTCTCCCACACCACTGCACCTCTCTCTGCTATTTGCTGGGACCTCTGAATGGGGCAGTCAGGGCGCCCAGGCATTGACCACACATTGGTGGCACCAGCTGTCCCCAGAGAGGCCGAGTGCTGGCTGGGAGCTGCCTGGGTGCCCCTTCCCCGTACATCCAGACAGAAGTGCTGGGGGGCACTGCACCGCCCAAACTACCTTCTCTTGTTGGATATTAAGTAAAAACACCGATTAATCAGTCTGCACAGACTGCCAAAAGCATTAACAGATCTGGATCCAGGCAGGATAGGCACAAGGAGCTTCCACTGTCAGATTTTGAGGCAGCTTAAGCACCAAGGGGGTGCTGGGGACTTGGGGGCCCAAGCTGTCCCCTTGCTGGGGGTTTGGGCTGGGTGGGTGGTCGGCCAGGGCCGCTACTGGAGGTGAACAGCGGTCAGTGCGTTAATAGGCGTTCATCTCAGGCAGGCAGGTGGGGCTAGGACAATCGGTCACCCTGTGCTTCTGGACTTGATTCTGGGTCTACACAGGTTGGGGGCCTCCTCTCAGACAGCAGTGGACATGCTATGTGACTTTGTGGGACACACTTGGCCGCTCTGGGTGCCAAGGTCTTTCACAAAGACAAGGCGTGCAGCCTTGGCACTGCCCTCCCACTCAGTTTCCAAGCTGGCCAGCAGCTGGGCTGGGCTGGCTGTCTCAGCAGCACTACGGAGCCAACACAGTGTGAGCCCACTGGTTAGCAATTCATTGTGATGTTGCCACCACTGAACCAAGAACTGAGAACCAGGCGCCTGAGCAGCAAAGTCCCCCAACCTGCATTTCAACTGCACCCAGGTCCGGCTGCAGAGGCTGGCACAGCGATCAGCCCTGGCCACGTACCAGCCCTGTGACCTCTGCCAAGTCTCTTGACCTTGCTAGGCCTCAGTTTCTTCATCTGTAATTTTGGGGTAACAACCATCCCACTTCCTAGGGCCACTGTAAAGGTTAACAAAGACTTTAACTTACTTGAAGGCAGTTTCCTAGCCCTAATACATTACGAAGAGGGAAACTGAGGCTCAGGTGAAGTGCTTGGTGATCCCAGAGTCCCTGATTCTCAGGAAGCCCATGTTTGCCGTCCAGTGCTGCCACTGCATTGTGCCCAGAACGGCTGGGCACCGGCTGAGAGCTGCCTGGGTGTCCTGTCCCCCACCATCCAGACAGACGTGTTTGTGGGCACTGTGCATCCAAACTACCTTTTATTCGCTTTTCAGTAAAAACACCAAGCACATTTGTTTCCACACAAGACTCCTGGACCCAGACCTCAGGTTTTGAGGCGGCTGGAGCGCCGAGGGAGGGGCAGGGGGTTAGAGGATCGAAGTGCCACCTTGCTGGAGGGTTTAGCCTTGTCCTGGGGGTTGGGCTGGTGGGGCAGCCGAGCGCTGCCGGTGAACAGCGCAGTGAGTGCGTTGCGGGCGTTGATGGCGCACTGGCGGCTCACTGGCCGGGACGCAGAGCGAGAGCTCTCGGCTGCTTTGTATCTCTAGACGCAGAGGGTACACTGAGGTCAGGGCCTCCCACTCAGCTGGGGTCTCCTGCCTGCAGCAGCTTCCCAGCCCAGCGTGCTGGGACCCCAAGTGGTGCGCTCAGCCCTTTGGGGCCAGGCTCTGGAGCGAAGGGCCTTGCCCTCAGCTTGCCCTAGAACAGGGACAGAAAGAGCCCAACCCCAACCTAGCTCCGACTCCCTCCCTGAGGCAGCTGGGGACAAGCTGCCCGCAAGGCATGCGGCACCTGACCGTCTTTCTCAGTGGAGACGGAGGCTGCATCCCTGGGCAGGGCAGGGCAGGGGGCCCAGCTCACCTGCAGGTTCTCAAAGTGGGCCAGCGATTTGCAGTGTGAAAGCCGCCCCCCGGAGTTGCTATGGCAGAACTTGCGGCAGACACGGCAGATGTAGCCCATCACGGGCACCAAGAAGTCCACACCTAAGGAGGGCAGGGTCATGGATGCATGCCCCTCCACCAGCCAGGTATCCTGGCCTCTCTAGGGCCCATTTATCCCACACCCACCCCCTAGGAGGGAGCAGAAGAGGGGACAGGCTGACTGGTTGGGATCTGGGGGGTCGCCTGGAAGTGAGCCCAGGGCCACTGTTCCCACAGGTGGGCTCAGGGCTTGGGTCTTACCACACGCAGTGTTGGGGTTGTAGGTCTCCAAGGCCTTCTGCTCCTCTTTTTCGCCATCTTTGTACTTCACCTGAAGAAATGCAAGTAAGGGGCTCAGACCTGGGTCTGGCTACCCCCCCAGGCCTCCTCCCCTAGACTCTGGGGTGGGGCTGCCTCCAGGGGTACCCTTCCTGCTCCAGCAGGGCTTTCCAGGCCCTGCTCAACCTGCCCCATCCACCAGGCAGCTCCCACTCCCACAGTGGTCATCTCGGTGACTGCTCGGAGCAACCCTGCAGCTACACCCATCTTATAAAAGAAAACTGAGGCCACAGGGACATTAACTCACTTGCCCAGGGTTGCTCAGCTGGTCTGTGGACAGGCCAGTGAGTGAACCCTAGTGGGCCCGAGCCAGAGTTCAAATTCTCACCTGGGAGCTCTCAGCTCTGCAAGTTCCCACCCAGTACTCTGGTAACCTTACTCCTGGCATGGGTTTTGGGTGGCCAACGACCCTGTGTCCAACCTGCTAGATAAAGGCCCCTTCCAGGAGAGACAATCCCCAGCTGGTCAGCCCTACCAAGCCCAAAAGTATCCTCCCCCACCTGCCATGTGGCTCCCAGAGTGACAACATCCCTTTGCCAAGCCTTTCCTCTCTGGAATATAAATGGTCAACCTCTGTGAGGCAGGGGCCAGGCCTTGGGTCTCACATGTCCCAGTGTCTAGCACCAAGACCTAGCCCTAACCAGATTCCCAGAAACGTCTGTTAAACTGCAAAGAACCCGAGACCCAGCCCGGTCCTCCTCAGCAGCTCCTCCTCAGAGGCATAGAGCTGAGCCATGAAAGGCGTGGGCTCGGGAACCTCACTTTTTTTATTTTGTTTTTTTGTTTTTTTGACACAGTCTCACTATGTATTCCCGACTGGCCTCAAACTCACTATGGCACTCAGGCTGGCCTCGAACTTGAAGCAATGCTCTTGCCTCAGCCTCCCAGCTGCTGGGATTACAGGCCCGTGCCACCATGAGTGTGGCATGCACCAGCCTGGCTATGAGTCTCTCTTCCTGCCATCCACTAGAACGAGATTCTGCCAGTACAACGCATGGTACCTGCCTAGCACATAGCAAATGCTCATAAAAACCAGAAAAGTCAGCTGCTAACTCTGTCACCACCAGCACTTCACTCTGTGCCTCTCTCTCCTCAGCAGGCCCTTTCCTTCCCTCTGGACAAGTCAAAATCTCCACCAGGCTTCCAGGCCCTCACACTTTTTAGCAGCTACTTGATGGCACCCTGCTGTGTTTCTACATGGTCGCCTGTGATGCAGTTCGTGCTAGCAACACTGTGGCATGCATAGAGTGACCCCCTGGCTGGCTGTCCGGCCTCCAGCCCACCTACTGCAGCCCACCCCAGCTACCTGCTTGCACAATTCTTCCTCGACCTCGACCTCTTCCTCCTCATCGTCCTCTTCTTCCTCCTCCTCTTCCTCCTCCTCCTCTTCATCACCCTCAAAGCAGCCCACAGCATCCACTGTGATGAAGTGGTCCTCGTCTTGGCCAGCCATCTCCTTCTCGAGCGTCTTCAGCTGCCCAGGGGAGTGGGTGAGGGACTTGGGTCAGCTGTGGGCAGCCAAGATGCCACAGGCCCGAGAGTCCTGGTGCCTCTGGACCAGCTATGAGTTAGACTGGGATAAACCTAACCTGCTGCATGGCCCTGGCTGAGAGCCTGTACCTCTCTGGGCCCATGTCCTCAGAGGCAGCTGGGGTTACCTCCTTGGCTTTGTCCTTGTGTCCCTGGGACTTCACATGCTCCACAAACTTGCGGGGGGTCTTGAAGTAGCGACTACAAATGGTGCAGAAGGGTCGCAAGGACTGTTTGGCCACCTGGGAAAAGGAGGACAGGCCATGTGCATGGCGGGCAGAAGCCTCAGGTGTGACCCATGGCAGAGTGGCCAGGCAGCATCCAGAGGGACCACTCCTTCCACCTGCGGGCCCAGAACACCTGTCGTCAGCTGGCCTGGCTTCTGCCTCTGCCCTGGCACATGTGCGAACACAGCCCTTCCCCGTAGCAGGCCAGCAGATGGGCAGCAGGTGGCCACAAGACGAGAGAGGGAAGGCCCCGAAGGACCCATTTGCCCTGTGGCTGAAGGGCAGGTGCTGTGCCCCAACTGGGAGTGACAGTCACATGCAGACAAGGACAGAGCTTCACTTCCTCTGTCCTGGCTCCCCACGCCCCAGTCCCGGCGCACGCAGCAGCCTTCACAGGAGGAGGGTCTCCTACCTTGTGGTCCTGTGTCCTGCGGTGTTGGATCAGGTCCCCCATGTAGTACACCTGGCAGGTGTTGCACCAGCGCCTCAGAGGTGGCTCTCTGAATAATGACAATCAGAACAAGTGCAGTGTGACGCTGCGTTCTAGGAGCAAACACAGCAGCTCCCCCAGAGCACTCCCGTCAGTGTAATGCAGCTCAGGGGCAGAACATGTGCCCGGCTCACAGGGGGCCTTGGGTTCCATGCCCAGCACACACACACAAAAAAAAAAAAGAGAGAAAAGAATGGTGGCACTTGGAAAGCTGAGGCAGGAGGATCACTGTGAATTTGAGGCCCACCTGGCCTACACAGTGATGGTCTGAACTACTTAACAAGACCCTGTCTCAAAAAATGACGGACGGACGGACGGACGGAAGGAAATAAATTGTTATGGCTTGTGTTTAGATGCCCCCCAAAAGCCTCATGCGGTCATAGGTGGGGCTTTTGCAGAGGTGGCTGGATGTAGAATCACAGGAACTGATTCACGGTTCAGTGCAACCATCAAGGGCACTAGGATTAAGGGTGTAACTGCTGCCTGCCACAAGTAGCCTGAGTAAAATAAAAGGGCGGAAAGAGCTGTGGTTGTCCCTTACTGCCTTGGTGCCTTCCGCCTGCCATGCATGTTTCTCCCCTGCAATGCCATCCACCATGCCACCTTGCCTTGGGGCCAGCCATTATGGACTAAAACCTCTACATACTGTGAGTCAATAAACCTTTTCTGCTTTGGGTGTCAGGTATTTTATCTCAGCAATAAGAAAACTAACTAACACAAAAATTTAAAAAAGCAAACAGCTGTCAGAAGAGGGCTGTGTAATAACAGGCCAGAGTGTATCCTTAATGTAGGCAGCTTGCTAAAGAAAAACCAATTATATGTAAGAACAGATTCCAAACTGGGGATGCAGCTCAGCCAGCATGTGAGAGGTCCTGGGTTCCATCCCCAGAACCAAAAAGCAAAGCAAAACAAATAAAAACAGTGTTCCCTGCCAGTGAAAATAAGAACTCTCTATAAATTATCCATATATACCGCTTCATACCAGTTTTAGGGGCCATGAAAAGCCCCCCTCAATTCCACAGATGGAGCTCTGAGGGAAACCTTAATATAGAGAGCTACTTAGAGACATAAATGATTTCATTACATCTTGCTGCGTGACTTCAATTTTTACTTTTAGAAAAACTAAAGCTGGGCCTGGTGGTACATGTCCAGCACTGGCAAAGCTGAGGCAGGAGGGTCGCCATGAGTGTGAGGCCAGCCTTGGCTACATAGTGACTTCAAGACCAGCCTAAACTACATAGCAAGACCCTGTCTCAAAAAACAAACAAACAAAGACTATAAATCACGAAAGTATCATGGGAGGAGCTAGGCCAAAATACAGCATTTTGTTTTGTTTTTGGTATCAGGGATCATACTCACAACCTCATGCTTGCCAGGCAGCCACTTATGCCACTAAGCTAAATCCCCAGCCCCAAAATACACTGTTTTATCTCTGTGCAATTTTTATCTTCTTGTGTGTCTGTGTGCTGTATGTTTAAAATGTTATACAATGGACATGTATAAACCCAGGGCCTATCCCTTTTTACTTTTTAATTTTCATTCATGCATGTTTACAGAACCAGAGACTGACAGTTGTGGTACTAAGGATTGAACCCAGCGCTTTCTCACTGAGCTACCTGCCCGGTCCTTCTGTTATTTTTTATTTTGATACAGGGTCTGGCTAAGTTGCCTAGGCTGACCTTGAACGCCAGCTTCGGCCTCCTGAGTAGCTGGGATTATAGACAGGAATACTCCACCCCACCCAGGTAAATTTGAGTTTTACAAAGAGCATTTTAGTACCTCAGTCATTTTTAAAAGGCACTAAGTGAAGAAATATATCCATCCAACAGGTGCATAGCGTGTGCCCATTGCTATGCCCAAGGCCTCCTAGAAATGACCAAGCTGGGCAAGAGAACGGCAGACTGTGAGGAAGGAGTGGGGGTCATCCTCCTGGAAAATTCCAATTTAATTTCTCTTCAGTGTAAATGTCTGGTCTGCTTTTTGCGTGTATGTGTGTTTCTGCGACAGGGTCCCGCTACTTAATCCAGGCTGGCCTTAAGCTTACAGTGATCTTCCTGACTCAGCCTCCCAACTGCTACAACTACAGGCTTTCACTGCCACGCCATCTTCCAGTCAAGCTCATTCTATGCATGCAAGGTCGAACCCTGTCTGAACCTGACCAATTCGCAGTGTTACCTGTAACTCTCCTATGTACTGGTTGGACGGGGCTTAACTGATCTAACCAACTATGTAGTTTACGATATTTTAGATCATTCCTAAGCTGGCCTTCAACTCACTATGTAGTCTAGACTGGCCTCAAACTCACAGAGATTCTTCTGCCTCGGCCTCCCACAAACTGGTATTATAGGCATGCACCACCATCCCCAGCCTCTCCCATTATATTAACTCAGAAAATACCTTTATGAGTTCCCTTCCTCTTGTGTTTGTTTATGATAATGTCTGATAGGCAGAAGACCAAGGAAGAATGCTTCTCCCAGTGAGAACCTGCTACCAGAGACTACCCTGGAGGGAAATCCATCTGTGTCACAATGTATCCCACAGAAGTCAACATGGTTGATACATTTCAACTTGAGAACTTCAGAAGCTTAACTAAGTAACCCAGTAGTTCCATATCCTAGTGTGCAGAGAACATGCTATTTGCACCAAGATGTTATAATGGTTGATACATTGTGTCAACTTGAGAAGTTTCAAAGTTTAAGTGACTAGGCAGGGAGCCAGGTCCCTGTTTTCCATGCACGGTGTGGCTCTACTGCTGGCCCTGCCCACCGAGGCCTTGGCAGGTTTATAAACATCCTGAGCCTGTGCCAGAGAAGGGTACACAGATGATGTGAGTGCTACACCCGCCCCAGGGCAGGGAGCCTGTTTATCATGGATAAACAGGAAGAGGCTTGTTCCCCACCTTTTTGTTCTTGCTGCTTTCACTGTCTCCCACCTCTGCCCCTCTGCCATGCCACCCTGCCTTGGAGCCAGCTGATTATGGACTGAAACCTCCACAAACTGTGAGCTAAATAAACCTTTCCTTCCTTCCTTTTAAGTGTTGGGTATTTTGTCCCAACAACGAGAGAAAAGTAACCAAGACACCAACCAAGAGCCCCTCCTGTCCCTGTTGTAAGCTCAAAAGTTCAAAATGTGCCTTTAAACCCTGTTCTCTTTTTGCAAGGACTCATGTGATTGCCCCTGTCTGTAAGATTTATATAATCGAGGTTCAACTTGCAACCTTATAATTTACCCACTGTGCAATCCCTTCCACCTCCCTGGTTCCTATGGAGACAAACTGATCTTTAAGCTTTATCCCCTTCCCTTGCAGTCTGCAACTTTAAAAACGCTTGCAAACCCCCCTACCCCAGCCGCCCTGCGCACACTTCCCCAATCCGCTCCTGGGACAGTGTCGCCGCTGAGCTCAGCTAATAAATCGCTTTTCATTTTTGGAGTCTGTTATTTTTAGCCACCACAGTCCCCTCACCCCTGCCTGAGAACAGTGAAGCTGTGACCTGTGCAAACTCAGACAAAGTCCCTGACCACTGACTCAAGGGTCGACTGTCCAGCTCTATTTGGACTCCCTGGGGTTAGCATTCTGAAACTGGGAGCTTTCCATTCAACTACCAATCCGGATTTCTGAATTTTCCTGAAAGAAGAGGGGATCGGGGTAGGGGCAACAGACCAACCCAATATACCCCTGCTTCTCTATGACACCTCCCAGCCCTTGAAGCCCTGTGACAGCCCGCTGGGCCCCAACGGTTCATGCCAACCTCTAAGATGACGATGTTTCTGATCCAATGAACCCTGTGATGACAAAAGAAGGGACTTGGGGGCACTCTCTGAACACAGGCCACAAGGTGACCTGATCCCTGCCACAGCACCACCATAGCAGGCAGGCCAGGGGGGCAGGGCTCTGAGCCACCTCCTCCCCACCAGACATCACAAAGTTCCCATCGGGATGGAAACTAGAGAGACTGTGATGAATCCCTGACCACTCGCCTCATCAGGCCATTTACAGACGGGGGAAACGGAGGTCGACAGCCATTGTTAATGGTGTCAAGGGTCCTCTAGGGAAGCCAGGGCTGACCCCAAAGGCAGCCCTGGCAGAGGGCAGATTCAGGACCTGCCCACCCCAGCACAGAGCGGCCCCCAACTCACCCCTCGTCTCTTTCCAGGGTGTCCCGGGGCATGGGGAGCAGAGACAGGAGGCACGCGTGGTTCGTGCGCTGGAGCTCCACAAGCCGCTGCAGGTGCTGGGCCTCCGACACGTGATCCTGGAACTCCTACAGCACGAGCAAACCGGGGTGGGCACGAGGGGGGGCGCCTCGGAGGACAGCTCCAACCTGGGCCTCACAGCCACCCTGCCATCTCTGTGAGACCCTGGGTGGGCCGGAACACACTGGTAAACTGAGGCAGGGAGTACACCCCAGCCAGAGCTCTGCCCCTCCCAGGGCCTGGGAGCACCTCAAAGACAAGGAACATTCTGGTCCACTTAGAGCTGCGTGGCTCTGCTCAGGGCAGGCAGGGTAGAGGTAACCATAGCAACGAGAGTAGCAACACGCGCGGAAGGCTTCTGTCACCCATGCTTTGGTCACTTGGGCCAGGCCTGGGCTCCACGCTGCAATGTCAGGTCCAGGCCCACACAGCTGGTCAATTTGAACCAGGTCTGCCCAAGTCTAACTGCCCTGCTGGCTGGTCAGGAAATGCTTTCTTTTTGGTCCAGTCTGACCTGATCTGGTTTTGTTTCATTTCGTTTTATTTTATGGCAGGGTCTCGCTACGTAGTTCAGGTGTTCCTCGAATACTCAGCAATCAGTTCTCCTGCCTCAGCCTCCCGAGTTTGGGGTACGGTGTGCACCACCACCCCTGGTAGGAAATGCTTTCTGGCAGATGCTCTGCTGCCCAGGGTCAGGCTCGAGGGTTCTGGCAGCCACTAGAGCAGCATGGGGAGGGCAGGCTGCACGCTGTCAGACCCCAACCTCCCCGTCCCCAGCCCTGCCTGCCCACCCCAGTACCTGCTGGCTACTGCAGCTGGCCTTGCAGACGTAGCAGAAGAAGTGAAGGCCCTGCTTCGAAGGCGCGCCGGCGGCTGCAGGGGTGGCAGAGGAAGCGTCGCTGGGACGGGGCCCAGGCGCGAGGGGTGTGGTGTTAAAGGCCCGGCTGTCGCTGCTCTGCAGGATGGTGACCTTCAGGGAGCCCCCGGCACCCCACATCTGCACCAGGAGCGGGAGCAGAGCTTCTGCCATCTGGGTGCTTCTGGCCGGTCAGCCCCAGGCTGACCACCTATGAGCACTGCTCTATCACAGCCTTTCGGCAGATAGGGAAACTGAGGCTCCGGCTGTTAGGTGACTGCCCACGCTGGGGCTAGAATGGGAACCCAGGTCTGCCAAACTGTAAAGTCTAAATGCCAGCCCTCCTATGACAGCTAGGGAAACTGAGACCCAGAGAAGGGAAGGGGCTTGGCCCAGACACGGCCCCAAGCCTCAGAGAAGCTTTTATTCTGTGCTCTTCCTGCTAGAGAGCTGTCCCCGGTGAGAGGGGTCTGGGAGCCCTTGCTGGAGGACTGCCAGCTGTCAGGAACTCTTTCTGTTTGTTTTCTTGAGTCAGGGGCTTACCATGTAGCCCAGGCCACCCTTCAATTCCCTGGGCTCCTCCTGCCTCAGCCTCCTGAGTGCTGGGATGACAGGCACGCACACCCAAGCAGGCTATGGAAAGACTTTGGTCATCAAATGCACCCTAAGTTTTCAGAGCAAAGGCACAGGAAGGCAACACTACTGCGGAGCCTCCATGCAGCCAGCCTACATCAAACTCAGGAGGGAAACAAAGGGAACCCCAGGTGGCCTGAGGCAGAGAGGACACCCTGCTGCCGGCCCCAGGTCACAGTAACTGCACTCACACTGCTACCCACCCCAAGCACCTCTCGAGCTCTTTTTTCACATTCTCCTGTGTGCAGACCACCGCCCGGTGACTCCTGGCTCGCTGCCACCTTGACCTGGGCCCCCGCCGGCTCTGGCGAGGCCTCCTCCATCCCTGAAATGACAGGTGTGCTCCCTTTCCCAGAGTCCCTTTGCCACTCTGGGCTCTGAGGGACCTGGGCCATGAGCCGCCTTCTCCACCCACAGGTAGGACCTGGACAACCACGGACCCGGGCTCCAGGCCTGGCCCTCCACCAGGCCAGGCTGGACAGTGCCAGAGGAGGAACCTGGCTGGGAGGCGACACTCACTCACCTCCCCCAGCCTCCGCTGTGACGTTAGGCAGCGTCCCCGGTGCCGGTGCCGGGACATCCGCAGGAACTGGTGCTCGCTCTGCAGGGGGTACCAACCCTTGGGGCTGGGTCTCAGGCTGGCCTTGGGTCTGGCCCAGTGGCTGCACGGGCACCTGGGAGGAAGGCTGCTCCAAGGGCTGCTCCCGCAGCTGGCCCCTTGGCGGGTGGTCCCGGCCAGGAACCTGTGGACATGTCTGTGTCTGGGCCTGCAGCTGTGGCTGCCCCTGCTTCGGGGGCTGGGCACGGCCCTGTGACTGCACTTGCTTCTGCGGTTCTGTCTCCTTCTGCAGTGGCACTAAGTGCTCTGGGGAGGTCTGTGTTTGTGCCTGCTTCTGCACCTTCAGCGGCACCTGAGTGTCCGCAGGTGACATCTGTCGTGGAGTCTGAGGCTGCCCCTGAGCCTGGATCTGCAGGACCCGGGGCTGGAACCGAGGCAGCTCTCTGGCTCCCGGCGACTCGGGCAGCAGTTCTGGTGTCTGGGTCTGCTTAGGCACTGTCCTCCGGGCCCGAAGATCTGCCTTCACCTGTGATGGCTTTGGGGGTCCCTTCTCTGTGGGCATCTCTGAGCTATGAGGGATCAAAAGAAGGTCAAACGCGTATCTGCCAAGAGACCCCCAAGAAAGGCCATACTCAGTTTCTATCTCAGTTCTACCCACCACAAACAAGCAGACTGGGCAGTTCTGTGGCTTTCTGGGCTGTGGTCATTAACCCTGACATATCAACTTGACTGGATTAAGAAACACTTGGAAGATCAATAAAGCACACCTGGGCTGTATCTGGGTCAGCCAGGGAGGTGTGACCTCGGGGACATGTATCAGTGACCCCCCAGAGTTTTGGCATCAAGGACCAGTTTCATGGAAAACAATATTTCCATCAACCAGGGGTAGTGGAGAAGAATGGTTTGGGGATGATTCATGCAGAGTCCATTTGTTGTGTGCTTTATTTCTATTATTATTACACATGGACTTTACTTCTATTATTATTATTATCATTATCATTATTATTATTATTATTATTATTATTACATTCGATTCTCATAAAGAGAGCACGCCCTAGATGCCTCAAGTGCACACCTCATAGTAAGGTGCGAGCTCCTGTGAGAATCTAACGCAAGAGACGGGAAGTGGCTGTGAACACAGAGGAAACGGTGTCGTTCCTAAAGGGTCACACACATACCGGCACTATCTGCAGCCCAGGGGTTGCGGACCTCCGCTCTGTATGGTCCCTGGCCCTCTCTGCTCTGGCTAGTCCCTGTTTTGCTTCCTGGCTGCTGTGAGCTAGGCAATGTTGCTTCTGCCTTGGAGTCTGCTAACCATGGACTGAATCCTCTGAAACAGCTAACTTAAACCTCTCCTCCTTTAAATTATAGGCATCAGTTATTGCGTCTGGTGACGGAAAGCTCACCAATGCAGAAAATGGGTGCCAAGAGTGGGATGGCTGCTGTAACTGTATCTGACCGTTTGATTTAGAAGCTTCTGGAACTGGCTTACAGGAAGTTTTTTGCAAGTTTGGAGAAACAAGGAGGAAAAGCCCTACTAAGTAAGCAGAGCGTGGTGGGTGATTCTGGTAGGAGATCAAAATAGCAGAATGCTGATGGGAATTCGGAGAGTAAAGGCCAGGCTCAGGAAATTTTAGATGGGAACAAGGACTCTATTGGGAAATGGACCAGCGGCCATGCATGCTACAGTCTGGCAAATGTCATCATTTTGCCCATGTCCTAAAACTATGAGGCTGAATTTAAAAGTGGCAGACTAATTAATCTAGTGAAGGAAATTTCAAAACAATCCAACATTCAGGCTTTGGCATGGATACTACCAGCTGCTTTCAGCTAAATTTATAGTGAGAATTGAGGGCAAAAACCACAGCAGAAAAATCTGAAAAACTTAAAATTTTGACCCAGAAGGAATCATGTGTAAATTTGGGACCAAAGGAGATACGAAAGCTGAAGAGACTAAGGCCATAAAAGAGAAACCAAGTACTTTGGACAGGAACAAGGAGAGGATGCCTTAAGGGCATCTGAGGAATCAGCAGGACCCTACCCATCACAGACTCCATGGTACAAAAGCATAAACTTCTCATCTGAGAAGGGTGCTGGGCCATCTAGAGAACTGATTCCCTGGGATTCATTTCACTGTGGGCACTCAGAGGCTGCTGTGGCCATGGTCCCAAGGGGCACAGCTACTGCCTGCACTGGTGGCAGACATTAGCATCATCCATGTGCTGCTGGTTTTACATATTCAGAATGAGCACGTTGTGAGGTCAGGGAAATTCCCGGCCAGATATCAAAGGAAGGCCTGAGGGGCCAGGCGATGTGGCCGAGAAGGCAGTGCATGAAGGGATCAAAGTGCAGTGAGACCCCAGCAAGTTGGAGATGTCAGAAACACATAACACCTGCAGGGTGTGAGTAGAGTCACCCCAAGAGAGAAGCCATGGGAGCTGCACCCATCAAGATCACAGGACCTGAGCTACTCAAACCCTTTGGAGGGTGCATCTCACCACAGCCTGCCCTGGTATCTGATTTGGAGCTACAAGATTTCATGCTTTCCGTGCTGGGTTTCAGTCTTGCTTTGGTCTGATTCTTTTCTATTCTCCTATTCCTGCCTTTCAGAATGTGCCATTCTAGTTCAGGATCATGTAAGCCCCCCAACCCGGCCCTCAGGCTGGCCTCCAGGTCTGGCCTGAGCCTTCCCAGGTAGGTGCAGAAGTCAGTCTGACTTTCCCCCAAGCTAGAGACCATCTTCACTCATCTTCCACAGGGCCAGCCCCACCTCCCCACCGCATCTTTGCAGGGATGAACACGGGGAACCTGGGCCCCGGCACCTCCCCCAAATCACGTACCTCCTCGACCTCTTGGCCAATGGCTCAGTCGCCTCACAAGGTTCAGGCTCAGGTGTGGGAGTGCGTTTCTCACTCAAGGTGCCATCTGGGCAGGGGGACAAATCTCGGTCTAGAGTGGGGATGGACAGGGGAATAGACACACCACATAGAGCATGTCTGACCCCAGAAATGGGGTCAATGCTCAACCCCTGCCCCCCTGCTCCAACAACCCAATCCATGCCCCCTCTGAAGGTCCAGCAGGCTCCCCACCTCCCTCACCTTTGGGTGAGTCCGTTCTGGGCTCTTCTGCTTCGTCAGACCCCTCCTGGGGGTCTGCCCCATCTTCCACAGGCATCGTCTGGGAAGAAGAATCCTGCTACCTTTCAGAAACCGTTTCTGACAGCTGCCACCCACCATGGCAAGTACTGCCTTGGCCAACAGCGGCTGCCCAGTCCGCAGGGGCTGGCGGGGCCCAAAGGATCTCTGGGGCCTGGCTCCAAGCTGCCAGGCAGGTGCTGGGATACCGCCCACATCCCGTTTACCTGCCTGACTGTAGAGAAAGCCAGGTGGGGGTCACAGAGCCCCTTCCAGCCCCCTAGCTTCCCTGTACCCATCTTCCCAAGGAACCTTTGAAAAAACTTCCTCTGGTCTCTTTCAAACTAAAACTTCTCTTGGCTTCCTGTACCTTGGGACACGTCTTACCCCAAGCCTAAAACCACCCTCCCTGCCCACCCCAACCCACATAACCTGGTCTCTGCCCCTCAGTTCCCCGTGGCCTCAGTGTCACTGCTCTCCCTGGCCCTCTCTGCATGCCCATGCTGGGCCTCTCCAGCAAGCCCCAGGACTCCTCCTGTCCCCAGGGGCCCCTCACCGGAAGCCCCCTGACCCCAAACTAGGTCCAGATCCTTCCTGTAGGCCCCCAGGAGCCTTCTGCTTACTTTTGGTGGCATTTCCCTGTCTTAAATGGTTCACTAGTGCATTATGCATATTAATGTCTCTCACGCCCTCCCCAGGACCGGCAGGCAGACCAGGCCACATGAAACATCTACACTACTAGACCTCCACCCCACAGGGCCTTTACAGACGTTTGCTCCATGAACACAAAGCTCCAGCCAGCCGGGGCACCTTGGGAAGCCCCGGGGCCCCCTGCAGCTTCCTTCCCTCCTGCTAAGCCCCACACGCTAGCACCCAGTGGGAAACGCAACCCACACCAGCATTGAGACTCAAAGACACCACCCCACTCTCGCCCTGCAGGACACAGGCATCTGCCTGCAAGCTGGGGGCCCAACTCGAGCTGGGGCCCCTTTTCTAAGACTGTGCCTCATCTCCAGCTACGGGTCACCCGAAGCGACCAGGTAAGGGGTGACGCCTGTGCCCAGGAATGTGCTCAAAAGCCAGACACATGCAAGGAGCTCCTAGGACACTCAGGGACAGGACGGGCTGGGGAGGGAGGAGGGGACTCCCTCTGATCCCCTCTGCAGGTCATGGAAACAGTGAACACACGAAGGGTACCGGGGCCCAGCGGGCTGCAAGCTCACGCTGTTAGAAGCCAACTAGTGGGTGGTTTAGGGTCCCGTGACATTGCTTCTTGGCAGCTACACTACTTTCACTTCTATATATCCCAGTTAATTTAGTTTTTACATTCTCCGGTAGTGATACAATGTTTCCTTTGATTTCATCTTTAATGTTTCCTTTTAAAGTAAATCTAACCGGAGGGCATAGCGGCCACACTTGTAATCCTAGCACTTGGGAGGCCAAGGCAAGAGGATCACTGTAAGTTCCAGACCAGCCTGGGCTACAAAGTGAGCTCAAGGCCAGCCTGTTTCAAAAACACAAAAAAAAAACAAATAAGTAATTAAATCTAACAAAGCCAGGCCTGGTGCCTCATGCCTGTAACCTCAGCACTCAGGAGGCTGAGACAGGAGGATCACCACAAGTGCAAGGCCAACCTGAGCTACATCCTGAGTTCAAGGCCAGTCTGAACTACATAGCGAGACCCTGTTTCAATCAATCCATCCATCTAACACTTCTTTATTTCTTTTATTTTGCAGTAGTACAGATTGAACCCAGGGCCTTCACACTGAGGTATATCCTCAAAGATCTTTTTTAATTTTTTTTTTTCAGACAGCATCTTGTCAAAGGCCAAACTGCCCAGAAAAGACTCAAACTTGTATTCCTTCTGTCTGAGCCTCTCAGAGAGCTGGGGTTACAGCACTGGGGTGCTGGGGATGGAACCCAGAGCCTTGCGTGTGCTGCCCCGTGCTCTGACACTGAGCCATGTCCCCAGTTTCTGCAGCTAACACTTAAAGCTGCCTATAAGCTGGGCCTAGCTCTACTTGGACCTGGCAAAAGGGACGTCAGGGGCCCGGGACTGTGTGAAGCTGGGGTTGATGCCCAGCTGTCCCCGTTCCCCACCCCTCTCCCCAGCCACCACTCACCTTGCGATTGGGAGTGGTGGAGGAGTAGGTCCGGGTCTGCTTCTGGGGGTTTCTCCCTGAAAGGCTGAGCTGTGAGGGGTTCATGGGGACCCCAACAGGAGGGGGGCCCAGCAGGGACTGGCGAGTGGCCTGGGGAAAGAACTGCTGCAGATTGGGAGGCCCCAGCTGGGGCGGGGTGATGCTGGGGGCTGTCAGGTTCGGGGTTGCCATGTTGTAGCTGCGGAGGCTGCCTGCAGGCAAGGAAGGAGAGAAGAGGATCTCAACATGGCTGCGTGGTAGAGGCTGGGGTCAGGGGCCACCTCCCAAAGCATCATGGGAACATCACAGTTAACTTCCAAAGGGGCTTGTCCCACCCCAGGGCAGCCAGAGTTAAGACATGAGAGACACAATTTCAGTCCTACCATGCATGCTGGTGGTGAAGGAGGCTCTGGGGGCTGATTTTCTGCTCTAGCAGGGGGAGAGGGGGGCCTGCCGAAAAGCGAAAACCTCCCAGATGCCTCCTCGGATCATCTTGAGCGCCCCAGCAAACCCACTCACCCTCAGCCATGCTTCACAGTACACTGCAGCTATGCGACAGAGCCCAGCACAGGACCCACAGGAGGAAGCTGCGAGATTCTGGTCCTCCCCACAGCTCCCCTTCCTCCAAGGTCTACTATGAGCCAGGCACTGTGCTAAGCTCTTCCCATCACCGCTCTGGTGCCTGGCCTGCCAGGCATCAGATGAGACAGCATCATCTCTACTGGTGACAAAACACAGACACAAGCCAGGGGTAGCACTTACAACCCCTGACCTAAGAGGATTATCACAAGTTCAAGGCCAGCCTGGACCACATAAAGAGACTCTTGTCTCAAAACAAACAAAAAATAAACCAACCACAGACACCCAGCAGAGAAACAGCTTACCCAGAAGCTCAATGAGGGACACCATTAGCTGTCTGCTAGGTGCAGCCAGGACTCTGGGGACCCCTCTGCTTCCTCCTTCCCCTCACCCCACCCAGATCCAAGACAACAGCAAGACCTACCTACCCTGTCTCCCACATGGACCCTCGACACGACTTCCACTCTCCATCACCCCTTCTTCCAAAGCCAATTTATCCCACGCCTGTATTTTAAACATAGCTTTCACACCTGATACCAGCCGACAGGGATCTTTCTAAAACCTGTTTTGCACACCCGTGATCCCAGCACTCAGAAGGCTGAGGCAGGAGGATCACTACGAGTTCAACGACAGCCTGGACTACATAGTAAGTTCAAGACCAGCCTGAACTATATATATATATATATTCCAAGACCCCATCTCAAAAAAAACAAAAAAATACATGTGTGCCTGGTACATAGTAAGTGCTCAGTTATAATGAACTCAAAATAAATACATACACACGCATGTGCAAAAAGCCAAGCTGCTCTTAAAAACAGAAGACAAAAGATGGAATACTCTCAAAAGAAAAAAGGACAAAGGACATGGACAAGTCACAAAAGGAACAAATGTTCTACAGATAAAAATGCTCAACAGCACTAGCGCTCCAGGAAATGCAAATGAAAACACTGATGACATAGCACTTTTTTCACCAACCAAAAGTTATAGAGATATATGTATTTATAAATATAAAAAACAAGCATATAATACCCATTGTTGCTGTGGGCATGGTGAGACCGGCACTGTCATACGTGGCTGGTGGCATTGCAAACTGGTCCAGTCCTTTAGAAAAGCAATTTAGCAATACTTATCAAAAGCCATAAAACATCCAACCCTTGATTCAGTCATTCTACTTTGGGGAATCTAGTCTAAGAAAACTCTCAAACATCACAGTCATCATATTGTTTAAAATGGAAAAGAAAAAGGAACAGCTGAGAAGGTTTAGGTAAACAAGGGCACATCCGACCAGTTAATCAAAAATAAGCTGGACAGAGACTATCAAACCTCTGTTCAGTGGAAAAGAAACAAGACACAGCCTCTCACTTTGAGCAACCCCAATCATCATACATAGTTCCCCAAGTCTCTCCCTAGGAAAAAATGGGAAGAAATATACCAAAATATTGGTTGATAATTTTGTTTTTTTTGTTTGTTTCGGGGGGGTTGGGTTTTATTGGGGGCATTGTCTTTTTGAGACACGGTCTCACTATGCAGTTCAGGCTGGCCTTGGATTCACTTTGTAGCCCAGGCTGGTCTCAAACTTGCAATGGATCCTCCAACCTCAGCCTTTTGAATGCTGGGATTACAGGCCCGTGCCACCACGCCCAGGTTGCTTGGTGATTTTCTTTAGTTGATTCTACAGATAATTTTAGTTTTCCAACTTTCCCTTCTTTTACACGTTATTCTCACTTTGATTAGTATGACTTTTAAAATGTGCAAGATAAAGGGGGAATACTGGTATAGGGCATCCTGCGGGGTGGTTTCCTCTATCTATCCACACATGATTCATAAATCAGCTCCCAGGATTATTCGAATTCATGTGGCCCTGGCAAAGTGATAATCATCGGATCAACTCTCACCTGCTGGTGACCTTGAGCACATGATGCGTCTTTGGGCCTCAGCTTTTTTGCTTTGCTTTGGTTTTTTGAGACAGGGTCTCACTTTGTAATTCAGGCCAGCCTTGAACTGGTAGTGATCCTCCTGCCTCAACCTCCTGAGTGCTGGGATCACAGGTGTGCGCCACCACACCCGGCATTCAAACGGCATCTAATCTGAATGTGAGTGTGGGCTGCCACTGAGAGCTACCCAAAAAGCCAGCACCATGGCCAAGGGCACCTCTGCAACCAGATAAAGCTGCAGTCAGCTAAGCAGCTTGGGAACTTTCACCTCCCGCAGCCCTAGTGTCCGGAGGAGAGCAACGGGGGTGCCCAGAGTCCAAGCATGGGGTTCATACCTTGCAACTGCTGCAAAAGCAAAGCTCTTTGCAGCATGGACCCACTGAGCAGGGACGTGGCCTGGAGGTTCAGGAGCTGCTGCTGGGGCTGCTGCTGGGGGAAGCCGCTGTGTGGGGAAAGTGGCCTCGGAGGGTTATTAGGAAGGTCAGACCCTACCCCCTGGAGACCCCTGGTCGCCATTCTCTGCCCTCCCCTCCCCTTTCTATCGCACACAGAGGACCCCTCCCTCAGGGTGGGAACTGATGAAATCCAGCACTCAGGCAAGGACGAGGACGGAGCGGGGGCTCCCACACGGGTGTCTCCCACACACCCACCCAAGCTGGGACTCACCGGCTCACGGCCATGGGCAGCGGGGCCTGCGGCTGGGGCTGCTGCAGCAGCTGCTGGAGCTGCATCAGTTGCTGCTGCTGCAGTTGGTGTTGCTGCAGCTGCTGCTGCTGGTGGCTGAACATGGTGGCTGGGGGAAACAGGGACAGTGAGGCCCAGATCCCCTCCCCTTCACAGCCCGCGACCCAGCCAGAAGCTGCCGCTGCGGCCCGCTGAGCCACACACATTCACACCCAGGGGCCTCCCCTGGCGGCCTCCGCCACCGCTGCCAACATCTTTCATCCCTGCATCCCGGCCTTACACCCCCACACAGCCGGCCCCATCTCCGGACTCCGGGCGCCCACGCCTCCCCGCTCGCACCCCAGCCCGCACCGACGCCCCGCTCTCTGCCCAGGCTGCGTCAGTAACAGCAGCACCGCCCCGGCCTCCCCGCAGCTCGCCCGCCTTACCCGCCGCTCCCGCGCCGGCCCGCGGCGCAGCCTAAGCCTCGGCGCCCTCGGCCCCCGCCCGCCTCCCGGCCGAGCGCGGTTTCCCTGGGGCCCCGCGGCTGGCCCCCGCCCCCGCCCCCAGCCGGCGATTGCTGCCCCGCGGGAGGCGGCGTCGCGTGCCCGCCGCGCGCGGCCGGGCAGCTCTGGACCCAGGCCCCCGGCTGCCCGCGACTGGGCGGGGCCTGGGCGCTCGGGGCCGAGGGCGGCGGCGGCGGCAGCGCCCCCTGGAGGCCGGGAGGTCCGGGGCCGCGTCCCGAGCACGCGTGGTCCGCGGGGGGCCGTGTGGCGGGGTGACCGCGGCGGTGCGGACCCGCGGGCCAGCGTCCTCCTCCTCGGGAAGCGGAAGCTGTGAGCCCCGGCGCCGCCTGCGCCTGGAGGGGTCTGGGGTCCGGCGGGGCCATCGCGGGGGGCGGGGGGCTTCCAGGAGGACCCGGCCCCAACCGAGCTCCCCTGAACCCTCATGGGCCCCGGGGTGCTGAGCCTGCGCGGGCTGGGCTAGGAGGGATGCGGAGGCGGCCGCGCACCTAGGTGACCCGGCAGGGCAGGGGTTGCCCAGGGGCGCACAGCTGGGGAGGAGGGGACGCCCCCCCAAAGGAGGAAGGGGGCCAACTTTGAAAGTTTGCTTTGTTTTGTTTTGTTTTGTTTTTCTTTTAGATTTGGCCTGAAGGATGGGATGAGTGTTAAGTAATAAAAACCTGCCTTGGCTGGGCGTGGTGGTGCACACGTGTAATCCCAGCACTCGGGAAGCTGAGGCAGGAGGAGCGCCTGGAGTTCGAAGACTATATAGTCAGCCTGGATTCTGTATTGACTTCAAGACCAGGTTGAACTGCATACCGAGACCCTGTCTCCAAAATTAAAAATCGAAATAAAAATCCTGCTGTGAACCCTCACACCCCACCCTCGAAAAAACGGGCTTGACCTCCAAGGCCCGTTTTCACGACCACTCGGACCTCCATCCCGGTGCCTACACAGTCTTTGCCTACTAGGTATTCCTTCTTTTTGCCCGTTTCTCTTGCTCAAAGCCGTGCTCTGCCCGGGGCGAGCTGCTCATGCGGCCCCGTGCGCCGACTGCAAACGCCGGGGCGCACAGTGGCGCTAGGGACCCAGACCCGTGGGGGGCGGCAGCATCAAGGAATCTGCAATCAGGTGACGAGCGCTGCCCCAGGGCTCTGACCCCTTCTGCCGCAGACCCCTCGCGGCGGCTCGGGCGTCTAACTCGACCCGGGCCAGTGGCGCGGGACCTGGGACTCAGAGGCGGGACAGAGGCTCGGAGGGGCGGAGCTGGGGGTGGGACCGGGCCGGGTACCTCTGGAAAGGCAGCCTGGCAAATGTGGAGCCTTTGGACCCCGGGCTGGGGCAGTGGCTGCGTCCTCGAAGGGTGGGGAGCTCTAAGAATGGGCATAAAGCCCACGGGTGACAGCGTGAAATCCGCGGATTAGAAAAAAACGCGCCCTACTGAGAAGTGAGGCTCAGGCAGTGGGGACGGGAGGAGGCGCGAGTGAGGACCGCGCAGGCTGCCAAGCAGGTGAAAGCAGGTGACTCCCTGGTTAGGGACCTGCGTTGCCAGGGTCCTGATCTCCGGAGTGGTCAAGCTAGGCGAGCATGGCGACAGGAGCAATCTCTCCAGGGCGTTTCATCCGTAAAATGGGTGCCCCCTCTCACGGGGAGTGTGGGGATGACACTGCATAATGCTTAGTCCTGGAAACACACAGATTTACAAACTGCCAAAGTGAAAACACTAACCATGCCCCCACGTGATGGTGCACGCTGGGAATCCCAGCTGAAAAGGCTGAGGCAGGAGGATCACCAGAAGTTCAAGACCAACCTGAGTTACATAGTGAATCTGACCCAGCCTGAACTACATAGGGAGACTGGGAAAGAGAGAGAGAGAGAGAGAGAGAGAGAGAGAGAGAGAGAGAAAACAGGGGCTGGGAATGTAGCTCAGCAGCATAAGCAGCTGCCTGGGCAAGCACAAGGTCCTGAGTTTGATTCCTAGTACCAAAAAAAGAAAAAACAAATTAGCAAGCCAGCCCAGTGCTGGTGAAGGTAAAAAAGCCAGCTCGGGCATTGCATGCCTGCACATCTTGCTGCAAAGCAATCAGCAAATTTTCTATCAAGATTCAAGAATGCATTCTGCTCTTTGAGTAACTCCACGTGGACAAATCGAGCCCAGGAAATGATCAGGTGTGATAAGGTGTGTTTTAAAAAGCCAGCCAGTTGTGCACAGAAAGTTTTTTCTTGTTAGACAGGGTCTCATCGTATAGTTCAGGCAGGCTTGGAACTCAGTATGGAGCCCAGGCTGGCCTGGAACTTGAAGTGATCCTCCTGCCTCAGCCTCTCGAGTGCAGGAATTAGAGGCCACCATGCCCGACCCAATGCTGGTATCTTTAAAATTTGGGCTGGGGGTTTAGCTCAGCAGGCGTAAGTGCCTGCTTGGCAAACTCGAGGGTGTGAGTTCGATCCCCGGCACCAAAAAAAAAAAATTATTCAGCACTCAGCAAGAGGATCACAAGCTCAAAGCCAAATTTTAGAAAGAGCTCGCTCTCTCTATGAAAAACTAAAAATAAAAAATTGGGGCTTGGAGATGGGGCTCAGTGACAGAGCACTTGTGCACTATGCTTGAGGCCCGGGGTTTGATCCCTAGCATGGGGGAAGCAGGGCACTTGCAAATTTCCAAACATGTTTGTTTTTTTCAGGTAAATTTCAGGTTTTTTCAAGCCCTTCCTCTGTCCTCCAAGTCCCATGACAATTTCAGGTCGATTTGCATTCAGTGTGTTTCTGCTGAAGAAGAGCTGGCATCTTTACCCTGAGGTCCCAGTCTGAGAATGAGGTCACTGTCCCCAATCCCTCGGGCCAGGCGCCCGCTCAGCCTGCACCTTCCTTCCCGTATCTGTGCAGTTCCCGCGGTGGCCCTGTCACTGTGTTTCCCAGTGCACTATCCAAGCAGCTATAGATGCTGGCATCCTTATTTTGTAACCTGCCACCTCTTCACCTCACAGTATTTCTGTCCTCAGTGGTGCCATGTGCCTGGATGACAGAAAGCAGTGGCCGAGCTGTCCCCAGCTCAGCTCTCCACCTCACAGGTTGGCCTGGGGAAGGAGAATCCCATGAATGAATGAATGACTCCAGAATGTGATTTCCTGCCCATGTCCTCGGGCTGGGGTTCCTGGGAACAGCTCTTCCCTCCACCACAGGTGCGTCCGGCCCCGGGAGCCCCAGCCGGGCACCCAGCACGCCACGTGGACACAGGCGGCAAAGTGGGCTCTGAGCTCCCAGGAACAGGCTGTGCTCTGCGGCAGCTCCGAATCCGGTGAGAGGCAGAGAAAAACACAAGGCCATATGCTTATCACGTGGCCTCCTGTGGCTGTCGCCCACCTGTGCCTCTTCCTATAAATAAACGGGGTGAGGGAGACAGGACAGAGGTGCAGACAAGCAGCATGGGCACAGTGTCCTTGCCCTCTCTGCTTTCTGGGCACACACCCTGCCTGGGGCCCCAGTCTGGCCGCCTCTGCTGGGCAGGGCTGGCGGGCTCTCCCCATCCCTACCTCCTCGCGGTGTCCAGCCACGGCCCTGCTTTTGTCCAAAGGCTGAAGAAGCCGCTGGAAGTGGTGGCTAAACCTGTAATCCTGGCACATCAGGAGGCAGAGACTCACACGAGCTCAAGCCCAGCCTGGGCAATTCAGCGACTTAGTAAGACTTTGTCTCAAAACTTTAAAAGAGGGATGAGGACCAGTGTGGAGCTCAGTGTGAGGGTTCTGGGTTTAATGCTGCATAGCCCTCTCCCCAAAAAATAAAAGACTGAAGAAGAAGCCTCTTTGAACAGTGTAAGGTGATGATTATAATTACACTAATCATAGCTCTCATTACGCACTGTTCCAAAGCTTTACCTAAGGTGGGGGTCTTTTCGTTTGCTTTTTATTTTTGTTGTTGTTGTTTTCTATTTTTGGCACCAGGAATTGAACTCAGGACCTGGCACTTGGCCAGGCAGGCGCTGCACTGCTGAGCTATAGCCCCAACTACCTAAGGTGGTTTTTTTTTTCCAGTACTGAGGATGGAACCAGGGGTCTCCTGAATGCTAGGCAAGAGTTTCACCACTGAGCTACAACCCCAGCCTATACCTAAGTTAGTGTATCACTGACTTCTGGCATGATCTTGTATGTAACAGTGTATTATTCCCCCCTTTTACAGAGAAAGAAACTGAGACTTAGGGAGTGTGAAGTAGTTTGTTCAAGGTCAGAAGGCTAGAAAGTGGTAGAGAAGCTGGGAGTGAGGGCACAGGCTTATAGTCCCAGCACTTGGGAGGCTGAGGCAGGAGGATCACAAGTTCAAAGCCAGCCTGGGCAATATAGAGCAAGACCCTATCTCAGAATAAAAATTTTTGAGGCTAGGGATTTAGCTCAGTGGCTCAAGCGCTGCCTGGTAAGTCCAAGTCATGATTTCAATCCCTGGTACCAAAAAATAAATAGTAAAAAAATTTTTAAAGGATGGAGAGGTACTCCGAGGTAGAACACTTGCCAAGCATGCGCAAGGCCCTGGGTTCAATCCCCAGTACTGCAAAAATCAAATACATAGATTTCAAGAGCTGATACAATGAAAGATGTAAATGTAGACACTGTGAGTCACACTGATCTCCAACCACATTTTGACTATCACTGGCCCGTGCCTCAGTTTCCTCATCTGTCAAAGTGAGCTAATAAAAATTCTCCCTTCTGACGGCTGGGAGAGAGTGCAAGTGGGATCTGGAAGCTCAGTAACCTGAGCTGTGAGAGGAGGCCCAGTGCCTGTTCCTGTTACTGATTGGCCTAGTATGGCCTTTTTTAGAAGACCAGGGAACAAAACCAGGGTATTGCTACATTGTGGAGAACTATGTAGCCATGAACAAGGAATGTAGCTGGTCAATCTCTTCTTATGTTAGACCAAAGGATGTTTAAGACATATTGTTTCCAAAAAGCAAGTGTTAGATAATATGTATCAAAACTTCCCCAACACTGATGTATAAAAGAATCTCCCAATCCTTGGTCATTGTCACACAGGCTGTGATGCAGCGGATCTTGACTGAGGCCTGGGATTCTACATTTCTCACCCACTCCTATGAGGCCCAGGCTGTTGGTCTGGTGTCAGCAATACAGTATTTTTTTTTTTTTATCGGTACCAGGGATCGAACTCACAACTGCCTGCTTACAAGGCAGGCGCTTATGCCGCTGAGCTAAATCCCCAGCCCCAGCAATACAGTATTATAAGATACTTCATGTGATTCCCATTTCTGTACAAACAAAACAGAAGCAAACAAATATATATCTGGGGAGAGGAAGCCAGCAAATGTAGGTAATGGTGACTTCTAGATGACTGAACGACCTTTCAAACATTTTTATAAAATCTGATTTTGCTGGACACAGTGGCACAAGAATAAATCCCAGAACTCTAGAGCCTGAAGCAGAAAAATTGCAAGTTTGAGCCCAGCTTAGGCAATTTAGCCAGGCTTTTCTTTAAAAAAAAAAAAAATTAGAGGGTGGGGATTTAGCTCAGCCCCATAAGTGGTGGCCTTGCAAACTCACAGTAGTGAGTTTGATCCCCGATATCAAAAAAAAAAAAAAATAGGGGGAAAAGTTTGAAGAGCACATGCATGTCACAGCTCCTTCCTTTTGCCTCCTAGGACCTCTGGAAGCAACATGGGTCACCAGCAGCTCTACTGGAGCCACCTAAGGAAATTCAGCCAGGGTGCTCGCTCCTGCTCAAACCGCATCTCAAACCGACAGGGTCTGATTCAGAAATAAGGGCTGAACGTGTGCCACCAGTATTTCCGCCAGAATGCGAAGATATCGGCTTCAATCAAGTTGGACTAAGTGACCTTCCTTGGCTGGATTATCCAGGACATCCACACAGTGAGAGAGACCGTGCAAACTCTTTGTACATAAAATAAAAACTTAAAAGCTTAAAAAAAGTAAAATGCTGGAGATACAGCTCAGTGGGAAGATGGTGGGTTAGATTCCCAGAGTGAGAAATAATTAAATAAACGGGGCTGAGAACGTAGCTCAGTTCAAAGGCACTGAGTTCAATCCCCAGTACTGCAATAAATAACCAATCTTGGGCCTGAGACATAGCTTAGTTGTACAGTGCCTGCCTGGCAAGCCTGAGGTCATGAGTTCGATTCCCAGCACAAATAAATATCTGTTTTTTGCAAGTTTCACCATTGCAATAAGGGAGGGGAACAAAGGGGTGAAAAACAATAAAAGCCCAGGTGATGGTGCCCCTGCTGGCAGGAAAAGCCCAGGTAAACCGCACCCCTTCCCTGGTTTATAGCACCCAGGCCCCCATCTCCGCCCTCTCTGGCCATCAGAGCCCAGAACAGGCTGGCTGGAGCCGCTGCTCAGGATACCGGGTGTGGAGTTGGTGTCCCAGTGGCTGGAGCTGTCATCATCCTGTCCTCCGCTGAGACCTAACCAGGGCCTGCCGGGTGCCAGGCCAGGGCTGCACCCCACACAGGCGTTGCGAGCTGTCATTGTGCCCGCCATCCAGGTTAGACAGGAGAAGCGCGGCGATGTGCAAGGGACCCGGATGATACTACCAAGGGCCACTCGTTTCCCTCTGCAGGCCTAGAAATTTCCTCCTCGACAAGGTCGGTGCTTCACTTACACTGCTCTGCTCCACCGTCACCTTAACAGACACACCCCTGTGCACCCTCCACACCTAGCACCACACACACCCCCACCCCTGCTTCCCTGCTCCTCACTGTCAGATGGGGTCGTACTTGTGCAAGGACCCGGATGAAAGAACCCGGATGAATCAGGGTTGTCCTTTTTTTCCACTAGACAGAAGCCACATCTAGGTAAAGACTTTGTCCAGTCTGCTCCCTGCTTTAACACTGAGATTGTGCCTGGCTCAAGAAACATGATCCAAAGGACGAAATGCAAACGGTCCCGCCTGGCATGGTGCTGCAGAGCTGTAATCACAGTGCTCAGGAGACTGAGGCAGGAGAACTGAGAGTCCGAGTTACTTAGTGAGATCAAGTCTGAATTACATAATGAGGCCCTGTCTCGAAAAAAAAAAAGAACAGTCCGAATTTGTAGGCCACTTCTATAACCCCCTCCCTGTTCGCACACAGGGAAATGACCCCTCGAACCGCGTGGAGCAGCTGGCTTCCCCTTCTTAGTGCCTATTTGGGTTCCTCAAAGGCAGCGGCAGGAGCTGGACCTGGGAGCCCCCACCCGCTGTCCATGTGAAAAGGATGAATGGAGTAAGCTTGTAGGAGACCCGGATTTGAATCCCATTATTTTACCACCATCCTGATGCGTTGAGGCCAAGACTGCCACTCTGTAGGACAAAGACTCCCCACTTTCCCAAGAAGGGCCTTTCACATATCAGGACCTTTGCACTTGCTCTTCCTTCTGCCTGGCACACGTCCCCTGATCTGCCTGTGGCTGCCTGCTCATCTTGGTTGATTTGGTTTGGTTTGATTCGTTTGGTTTTGGTTTTTTTATACAGGGTCTCACTCTGTAGCCCTGGCTGGCCTCAAACTCTCATCGATCCTCCTGCCTCAGCCTGCAAGTGCTGGAATTATAGGTGTGGGCCACCTCGTAAGAGTTCTTCTCAGTCTCGCCTCTTCAGAGAACCCCCCCCCAGGATGAAGTGGACTTTTCACATCCACAGATCCCTCTCTCTACATTCCCCATTTCTTTTTTCCAGCGCTCCTGTGTCGTTTGCCTGCCCTCTCCTTTGCTGTCTATCCCGCAAGCCGTGAGCTCTCCCAGGGTGGAGATCCTGGCTGTCCGCCTCAGCGGCGAGTCTCCCACCCCTACGCCTAGGACAGGCCCTGGCTCATCCTGGCTGCTCCGTGAATGTATGTTAAATGCCTGTTCTATCTTCTCTTTCTACAAACAGGGAAACTGAGGCCCAAAGGCAGGAAAGGACATGTTAGACATTAGTGTTAGGAACTACAGGAGGCAGCAAGATCAAGTGGAGACTTAGGAGACCTTGGAGCAGTTCCATCGTCTCTCTGGGCCTCAGTTTCCCCACCTGTAAAGTGCAGCAAAGCAGCTATGACCACCATCGAAGATGCTACTGTTAGTTATGGTACTTCATCCATCGCCAGGAATGATATCTTTGAGGCAGCATCCGCGCCCCACTAGAACCTGGGAAAGCACCCCGAAAACTGCAGGAGAAAACTACAACACCCATGATGCCTCGGGAAGCGCCTGCGCACAGAAGCCAGTTCGCAGGACCGCGCGCGCCTTCTAGCGGCGGCCGGGCGCGGCGCTCCGATCGCATCCCCGAGGGGCGGAGGGACCCGCGGCGCACGCAGTCGGGGCGCGCGGCTGCAGCGGGAGCCGGGAGCCTGAGGAGCGGGAGCGGCGTCCGGATCGCAGCCCGCGGGGCCCGCCGCAGCCATGGGCAACCGCGGCATGGAGGATCTCATCCCGCTGGTCAACCGGCTGCAGGATGCCTTCTCCGCCATCGGCCAGAACGCGGACCTCGACCTGCCGCAGATCGCCGTGGTGGGCGGCCAGAGCGCCGGCAAGAGCTCGGTGCTCGAGAATTTCGTAGGCAGGTAAGGGCGCGCGCCCCGGACCCCGGACCCGGACCCGGGACCCGGACCCCCGCCCCCGCCCCCGCCCCGCCCCGCCCCCACCGCGCGGTACCCGGGGCGGCAGCGCCCCGCCCCCCATCTCGCCTCCTCCGCCACCGCATCCCTCGGCAACGGCGGCGGGGAGCCCCGGACCCCGGCCGGGGTGACCCCCGCTCCGGTACACGCGCCGGGGGCCGCGTCACTCACGCCTCCCCGGGGCTCGGGGCGGCCCTGGCCCGGGACCCCGTCCCACCGCCGTGGTAGGGGACCCTCAGCCCAGCCCCCGCCACAGGAGCTGCCCGGCGGGCCCGGAGCGCGGCGCGGCGCCCCCCGCGCTCACGCGCACCTCTGCGGCTCGGGCGCCATCCGTGCGCAGCGCGGCGGGGGGGCGCTGCGGCGGGGACGGGAAAGGGGACGGGGACTGGGGGCGAAGCGCTTCCGATCGGGCCCGGAGCTGCCGGCCCGGGGTGGGGGCGCCGGTCAGTGTCCCCTCCCCCTGGGCCGGGCGGAGGGATTGTGATGAGGGAGACGGCGGCGGAGGGCAAAGATGACTAAGACGGGGCGGCTGGGCGGCGGGAGGGGGAGCCATCTGCAGCATCTAATCCCCCTCCCGCCTCTGATCCCACAAGGCGCCGAGGGCCAGGTGGCAGGGTGGGGAGCCGCGAAAAGACAAAGAGTCCTGGGTTTAGGGGAGCAGCAGAGTCGCCACCACCTCCCCAAAGAAGGGGTGCAGAGATGGAAAGGACCAGAGCAGGAGCTCCGGCTGCGCGGACTGGGAGGAGGACAGAGAGTGACATTGACCTCCACCCTGTCACCTCCCCTCACCTCTCCAGAAAGCCTGGCTTCCTGTCATGACCTTCAGGCCTAAGGAAGCGACCAGCATATGGCAAAGGAGGCCAGGGTTCCTCCTGCCAGAGGGACAGTGGTTCTGTGGGGTGACATCTTTTTAGGTTCTACTGTGACACCTCAGGCAAGTCTCTGGTCTCCAGCCGCAGTTTCTCCGTGTCCGATAAGGACAATTGGACTGAGGGTTTGTTGGGACCCTCAGATGCCAGCTGTAGTGGGGGGGGGGACGTGAACAGAGGACATGGCACTGGGACATTGGGAAGGCACCACAGGGGCAACCGGCCCATCTGGTCAGCACAGAGGGAGGCCAGTGTCCTTCAGGATGGCTACTCAGAATCCCCTCTGCGTCATGTGACCTCCAAAGCTGCAGGGGCCCAAGCATCGGGGTTAAACCTGAAGACCATGGTGCTTTACAGTGTGTAACCGTCCTTCCCGGCTTCGGGCGTTAGACATTTGCTGAACCCCTGCTCTGGGCAGGGCATGTGGGGACTGGGCACGTCAGCTCCTGCCCCTTCTGTGCCCCCACACCTGGCTGGTCCTTCAGAGACTCTTAGCAGCCCCCAGGAGGAGGTATGGTGATGCCCACCCTACAGATGGGGAAACTGAGAGCCAGAGGTCAGCTACATGCCTTGCCCAAGGTCACCCATGCGCAGAGAGGAACTTGTGTCAGACTCCAGAGCTTGGCTTCCTGATCTCCAACCCTTTTGGCCTCTGAGAGTCAGGCCCTGTGCTGGGTGCAGGGATGTGCGGGTGTGTGGACCTCCATGTCCCCATTGGACGGATGGGAACCCAGACAGCTACTGTCTTTCCTTCCTGAGGAGGGCTCCAGTGAGTTCATGGGTGCCAGAGGTTTTTTTTGTCTTTTATTTAAGGTTTTATTAATGTATTTATTTATTGGTACTGGGAATAGAACTCGTGACCTCATGCTTGCCAGGCAGGCACTTGTGCCACAGAGCTAAATCCTCCGCCCATGTCTTTTATTCGTTTGCTTGATTTTTGAGACAGGGTCTCACTTTGTAGTTCAGGTCAGCCTTGAACTCACTATGCAGCCTGAATGGCCTCAAATTCTCAGCAATCCTCCTGCCTCAGCCTCTTGAGTGCTGGGGTGACAGGTGTGCGCAATCACTCCTGGCACTCCTTTTATCTCCACAGGGGAAGGATGTAACCCAGCATGTTCTTTTGGAGGTCACGGTGCAGCAGGCCAGCCCCAGCCACGGCAGATTTTGGCAACTGCTTGTCCAGGGCCAAGCCCTGCACCCCAGTGCCCTTGGCCAAGGTCCCTGCAGGAGGAATAGCGGGGTGGCCAAAGGCAGGCCCAGGGCAGGGAGCAGGGGTCCGCCTGAGTGGAAAGCACTGTCCGTTTCCCGGAAGCTGGAGAGAAGGCCAGAGCTAGAGCACAGGCAGGGAAACTGAGGCTCAAGTCCCCCAGCCAACACCATCGGCTGCTTTCAGGGTTCCTGGTCTCTCCACCCAGTGCTGGATCCCCAGCCCGTGGGCATGGTAACAGCAACGCTGCTCCTGAGAGAGCTCTGCCCCCGTGGAGAAGATGTGGAAAATACATCCAGGGAAAGCAGCTACTCCAGGCCTGCTGGGATCCCAGGGGCCCAGGAGGACCATGCAGTGGGCCCCACAGTGGAGGTGGCCCTAGGGCTCCCAGGACCCTGCTAGGACTTTTCAGGGTCTAATGCTGGTTCTTACTCCCCTTTCTCAGAAGGGAAGACTGAGGCCCACTCATTCCATCATTTAGCAGACATTGATGCAGAATCCCCCATGTCCCTGGGGTTTGTATGGTGGAAAAGTTAAAGGCTGTGCATTCTAGAGGGAGCCACTAACACAGTTACAGGAGGTGGCCGATATCCGATATCCGGAGAGAGCAGGAAGGCCCCTGGGCCTGTGGGAGCCCAAGCACAAGGAACCCGCAGCACAGGCAAGGGATGGCAAGTGCATAGGCCCTGGGGCAAGAAAAGATCTGGTGCCCTTTGAAGCACAGAAAGACTGTGCAGTGGCTGGTGTTTGCCCAGCAGGGAGCGATGGGATGAGAGATGGGCGGGGCCGGATTGCAAGGCACTTTAGACCTCTCCGGTAACTGGGGAGCAGCAGGAGGGTGGTGAGGAGACTGCTGCAGCGGGCACAGCAAGGTCAGGGGGACCTTGAAGAGTGGGGTTCAGGTTCTGTTTTGGGAGACGCTCCCACTGGCGCCTGGATGTGGAGAAAGATCGGGGTCTTTGATGCCAGCGCAGGGCTGGGGAGAATCGGGCAGGGACAGGAGGGCGAGGGTGTGCGTGTGCGTGTGCATGTGCGTGTGCGTGTGCGTGTGCGTGTGCGTGATGCTGGGGTGGAGGCCTCCGTCTCACACGTGCCGGGCTGAGCCACATCCCCAGCATTTTGTTTTTCTCAAGCCCCAGGGATTGAACATAAGGACATCACACCACGCTGTATCGTTTTTGGTTATTTTTTAATTTGAGACAAAGTCTCTGGAAGTCACTTAAATTACCCAGACAGGACTCAAATTTACCATCCTCCTGCCTCAGCCTCCGCAGAGGGTTGGGATTGCAGGTTATCTAATACGATGCACAGCACTCTTTTTATTGTTGGTTTTAGAGCAGGGCCTTGCAAAGTTGCCCACGCCGGCCTGGAACTCTCTATCCTCCTGCCCCAGCATCCCGACTCACTGGGGTGACAGATGTGTACCCCTGCACCCATGGTCTGGGGGTTTGGTTTTGAACACAGTGAGCCTGAGGTGCCTGTTAGGCTTCCACGTGGAGGAGTTAGGAGTGGCAGAGAGATGGGGTTGAAACCCTAGCGAGCTGATGATCGCGCCGTGGGGCGTGTGCAGACCGACGCGTGTTCATGGACCCAGGACGCTCCAGCCTTTCAGGAACCAACGCCTGGTGCCCGAGCCCAAAGGGGACTTCTCGGCTCCCCTGTCTGTCCCCGGCTACATGCTCTGCTCCCCACCTCCAGGGCCCAGTGTGGGTGACCTGCGACAGACAGCAGGCAGATGAGCTGTGTCCCACTCCCCGTCACCCCCAGGCCAGGGAGACCCGGCGGTGGCAGCGGTGGAGGTGACAGCCAGGGCACTGGGGCAGCCACGTGGCTCTGCCTCCCACAGCAGGGCAGCCTCCAGCAGGTCCCTTCCACCCTGCCCGCTGCCACTTCCTCCCCTGTGAAATGGGGACGGTGACTTCAAGTGTCTCCTGTAAGAGGGGGCAGCCTCCTGGGGCCACCTGGGGTCAGGGAGGGGGCTGGAGGTGAGGGCAGCGTGGGACAGCTAGCTGCACCCCATCTGGGTCCTTGCCACCCAGTGGTCCCCAGGCCCCGTGCCCCATCCATCCTCCAAGGCTGTGGCCCTGGTGCTGCGCTTGGTCTTGGCACTGTGTCTGGCCCAGCCCTTCCCGGGGAGCCAGCCTGATCCCACAACTAGGCTCTGTTCCTCCCCACGAACATGTCGGGATGCACGATGGGTCCACTTCTCAGATTTGGAGACTGAGGTGGAAGAGGATGATTGAGACATCCCCAGCAGGCTTTGTTGACCTGGACGGGTGGAGGGAAGTGACATTCTTGGTGCTCACTGTGTGCCAAGCCTGGGGAGTGGCTGGGAAGGAGCCAGGCGCATCTGTGCTGCAGGGGTTCACAGGGCAGACAGCGGCTAAATACCCAAAGGGTCAGGTACAAGGAGCACAGTCCTAGAGAGTAGGGCGTTGTCTGGGAGTCAGAGAGGACCTGGAGGATGGCATTAAGGTTAGACCTGAGCAAGAGAGGGACTTGGGCTGGGCATGGTGGGGCACATCTGTAATCCCAGCAATGGGGAGGCTGAGGCAGGAGGATCACTGTGAGTTCAAGGCCAGCCTGAACTGCATTGTGAGACCTTGTCACAAAAAAAAAAAAAAAAAAAAAATTAGGACTTGAGCAAGCAGGAGAGTAAAGCCCCAGCCCAGGAGCAGCCCCGGGTTTGGGAAGGTCAGAGGGCATTGTGATGGTGGGCGAGGCAGCGGCAGAGATAGCAGGTGGGACTAGGAGGGTGAGTAGGGGGTTTGGTGGGCCCTTATCAGTTACCCTTGTCCCTGAGAGCTACTGGCAGACCCCTGCTGTGGCGTCTGGTGGCCCAGCTAGAGGACATCCAGCCATCCCCGCCCCTCCTAGTGGCCCGGAGGAGCTGGAGGAAAGGTGAGCCTGCTAGACGGCATCCGATCCCGACGCCGGGAGAATTGAGTTTCTCAGGCTTGGGCTGGGGTCAGAGGGCGGAGGGAGCAGCAGGCAGCACCCAGAAGCCAGGCGGAGCTGCCTGCAGAACAGTGGGGCCCGCCCTGGCCTTCCCCAAAGGGAGACCAGAGAGGACCGGAACTGGCCAGCGGCCCATAAGGGGTCCGCAGGCTCCTGCTGGCCACGTTGCATTCTCCCTCGGGGAGCCTTTGCCCTGGAGGGAAAATGAGGCCCAAGAAAGTCCAAAGGGACCTGGAAAGTGCGAAAGTGTGAGGGCCCAGATTCCCAGGCCCAGGAACAGCGCCCAGTCCAGGGAACCTGTAGCCCACTAGCAGAAACAGCAGAGACTTTCATCCCGGATTTTCTGAAAGCACAGAGAGGGTAGGGACCTGCCTGAAGTCACACAGCGATTGACTCATGGGTGTCACGGAAACCAACCCAGGTCTCTGGTCTCCAGGCTCCAGGTTGCCTTGGGTCTGTCCCTGCTCTGCACCCCGCCCACATCCCCCGCCTCAGTTTCCCCTCCTGTGCTCCCCTGGGGTGTCAATGGCCTTCTCACCCCACTCTTTCCTGGGCTGAACTCTGGCTGAGAACCAAGCATGGCTTGGAGAAGGAACACTAGCAGCTCCGCATTATGACAGGCTGCAGGACAAAGAGGACATTGGGCTTGTGGGTGCTCGGGATGGTTTCCTCGATCCCCCCACCTTGTCCCCCACCCCCAGCTTGGACCCTTCCTCCCTGATGCCTCCTCTGCTCTCTGGTCCCCAGAACCCGGCCCTCCATGGGTGATGTTTTCTCTGATGAGGAAGAAAGAACCCTATGATGGGAGCAGCTACAACCATGGCTGTTACCACATCTAATTTGCACCCTCATCCATTTTTTCCTCTTGTAGTACCAGGGGTTGAACCCACTGAGCTGTATCCCCAGCCCGTTTGTTTGTTTCTTTGTTTGTTTGTTTGTTTGTTTTTGCGACAAGGTCTCATTAGGTTGCTCAAATTGCCCAGGCTGGGTTTCCACTTGCAATCCTCCTGCCTCAGCCTCCCAAGTGCTGGGATTACAAGTGTGCACCACCGCACCGGCTTTACCATGCTATAATTTGTGAACCATAAAATCCATCTGTTTCAAGTGCACAATTCAGTGATTTTTAGGATATTTACAGAGTTGTGCAACCATCATCACAATCTAATTTTAGAACACTCTCATCACCCCCAAAAAGAAATTTCGGAAAGATACAGAATGCCCAGCAGACCCTGGCCAACAGCCAGCCAACCATCACTGCTGGCCACCTTGGTCACTGTTAATACGGAGTTATTTAAATATTTTCAAGGTTATCCCAGGTGTCATAATGGTGGCCGGTGTCATTTTTTCAATACTTTATGTGTCTTCTGAATTTTTTTTTCAAATGGAGACCATAATGATTTTTTTTACATTAGTTGCAAAACAGAAGTCTATTTTCCATTTTGAAAGTATGAAGTCATCAACACTTGGGAGGCAGAGAGGGAGAGGGCGGAAGAAAGGAAGGGAAGAAGGAAGTAGAAAGAAAGAAGATAACAGCTTCTCTTTATGGGCAAAAGGTTGCTAAGGAGTGAGCCCTGTATACCAGTCCTGCCCAACACCAGCTTGCACTCTGACCTTGATAGGACTCTTCCTCTTTTGGGCCTCAGTTTCCCCTAAGGCTGAGGGTGGAGGATTGTCAGAGCTCGTCTTGAAGCTGTTTTGGAAGCAGGGTCGTGCCTAAGGCTCTGTCCAGGCCCTGAAACCCGAAGGAAAGCCGAGTGTGTTTGTACATGTTTGTAAGCCCAGCACCTGGGAGGCTGCACAGAAGAATCGCCGTGAGTTCGAGGCCAGCCTGGGCTACATAGCAAGACCCTGTCTCAAAAAAATTAAATAAATAAAAATGGGGCCGGGGATATAGCTGAGTGGCAATAGCCTCTGCCTGGCAAGCGCTAGGTCCTGAGTTTGATTCCCGGTACCAAAAAAAAAAAATAAAAAATAAAAGTGGAGAGGAGGGGGCAGGAGGGAGAAGAGAGGAGGGACCAAGACTGAGGCCAGACTGCACTGCCAGGTTCAGACCTCAGCTTGAAATTCATGAGCTGTGACCTGGGCCTTCCCGGGATTCCTACGGCCTCCTGGGGCAGCAGGAACAGAGGGGACTTGTTGCTGGGAGCAGCCTCACCTCCGCCCACTGTGTTTTTTGTCCACCCACACCCTGGCCCTCACCCCAGCTGCTGCTCCAGGGAACCTAGCGCCCCCTGTTCTCCACTTTGAGGTCCAGATTTGACCTGAAATTTCCCGGTCCACCTCCTGCTCTTCCGGCCAGCTGCCTGGAGACCCACAGGGTCCCCTCCCAGGGGCATCCAACCTGAGTGTCCAGCATGCATTTGTCAGCACTGTTTGTTGAGGCACCAACTCGTAGTCCCAGCAATCCATTTCACCGTGGAAACTGAGGTCAGAAACGTATGGTCACTTGTTCACAGCCGCACACCTCCCAAGTGATGGCTTTGACATTCAAGCCAGGCCTGTCTGACATCAAAGCCCAAAAAGCAGGAGACAGAAATGACCACCAAGGCAGAGGTGGTAGCACAAGCGTGTCATCTCAGCACTCAGGGAGGCTGAGGCGGGGATATTGCAATTTGAGCCCAACCTGGACAGCTTAGCTAAACTCTATCTCAAATTGTTTTTTAAAAAAATTTTAAAGGGCTGGGGATACAGCTCAGTATGAAGGCCCTGGGTTCAGTCCCCAGGACCCCCAGGTACACCCCAAAGCAGGCATGCTCTTTCCTAGTATCATTTGCATCCAACAAGGTCTGGGAACCAGGGCTCCCGAGCTCTGGCCTCTAATCTCAGGTAGTAAAGATGAGGGGTCCCTTCAGTACTTTGATGCATTTTCTCCGAATGTTCCTGAGGGTGACAGTGCCAGTTTAGATGAAGTAGGTGGCCCCTGGGAGGTGTTTACTTGGCCCTCTGTGTGCCTTGAAGAGAGGTTTGAAGGTGGCTCTGCAGATGGCAAGGCACCATGTCCCCGGGAAGCCACCATCTGCTCAGAGTGTGTGGGATGAGCTGGCAGGGCCACCACCCACCCCCATGCTGGGCGCAGCGTGCGGCCACCAGGGTTGGTGGGCCTGGCATGCTCTTTCGAGGCACCGCTCTCCCCTCACTCAGCCTCAGCAGGGGCTGGGTAAGGGGGCAGAGGTAGCACTGGCTGGAGGCCAGATGGGCCAAGCCTCCCTGGGAACCTGTGTCCTCCTACAGGGCACCAAGCTGGGACAGTGTGTCCGGGTGGAAGGAAAGAACCATGCTCATTCCTTCCAGCATTGCTTGGGCACCTACTGTGTTCCAGGCTCACCATCTAGACACGGAGACCTGCTGGTCCTGTGCACCATCTGTCCAGGTGTGGGGCTGGGTGCCAGTCCCATCTCGGGCACCTGTCCCATAGCTATCTGCCCAGTCTGAGCCTTAGTCCCACCTTTGGGGGGGGTGTTTTTTGTTTTTGTTTTTTATGTTTTAAGACAAAACCTCACTATGAAGCCCAGGCTGGCCTCAAACTCACAGCAATCCTCCTGCCTCAGCCTCCCAAGTGCTGGGATTATGGGCCTGTACCACCAGGCCCATTGCCCAGCCCATTCTGACACAGACCAAGTGAGGGCTTCACTTTGGGAACCTAGGTCCTGACACCCCTGTGCCCACACTGGCCCCAGGAGGGCTTGCTCTGAGGACTCTGCCCCCAGGCATGGCCCTGCCCTCTAATCTCTGCCACACCTCAGCTTCTCCTTGAAGCAGCCCACAGCGTATCCTGACTTGGGGCAGGCTGGCCCAGACCCCTGACCACCCATCCCCCTTCACTGTGTCCTGGGTTCCCCACCCTGTGTGGAACCTGCAGCCCACCAGAGCTGGGTGGACCATCTGCTCAGGGGGAGGCCTCCAGGGAAGGTCCGAGTCTGTGCGTGGGGGCTCTCTGTGGGGAGTCCCATCCTTCTCAGACCCTCCTGTGGTTGCTATGACAACAACAGTTGCCATGGTATTGCTGGGCAAAGAGCTGGTGGAGAAGAGGGTGGACCCCAGGCTCCCACACCCACTTCAGCCGCTGGGAGAATAGATGTCCTATCTCCACAGCCCCGGGGGGACCCCCAAAACTGGGGGATCATTCCTACAAAGAACTGCTGAGTAAAGGATGAGGGAGAGAGAGACAGGAAATCCCCCACCCAGCGACTCCCTCCCTCTCTGCTGTGTGGCCACCTCCAGCTCACGCCATGCTGCTGCATCGCATTATCTGTTTACTTGCCCGTCTCTCCCACCACACTGAGAGCAAGCGCCTCGGGTGGGGAGCCAAGTGACTCATCATCTCCCATCCTGGGCCCACCGCAGGGCCTGGCACAGCCCCGATTTAATTGAATTATATAAAAAGGCAAGTCTGAGCTGGGTGTGCTGGCACACGCCTGTAATTCCAGCACTCCAGAGGGTGAGGCAGGAGGATCAGAGTGAGTTCGAGGCCTGCCTGGGCTACAGTGAGTTCAAGGCCAGCCCGAACTGCACTGCGAGTCTCCAAAAAAAAAAGGCAAGTCTGACTCCTTGGTGTGGACTCCTTGGGTGTGGGGGTGCAGCACAAATAAATGGCGGAGTTTCCAGGCTCCAGGTTCAGCAAGCTCCAGGTCTGAACCTCATTTCTGGGGTTTAGGGTATTGCCTAGCCTATGGGAGGCCCTGGGTTCAAATCCCAGCAGTGCAACAAAACAGCCAGGCGTGGGCGGCACTCAGGAGACTCAGGCAGGAGGATGCAAGCCCAGCCTGGACAATTTAGGGAGACTCTGTCTCCAAATAAAAAAGGGCTGGAGATGCAGCTCAGTGCAAAGACCCTGGGTTCAGCTCCCAGTACTGAGGGAGAAAAAAGAAAGGCGCTTGCCTGGCACTAGCAGTGATGTCCCAAGGTGACACACAGGACAGCTCCAGGAGGAGGCCTGAAGCCTGGGAATCCTGGGCCTGTCTGCTGTCCCCAGACCTCTACCCTCAAGCAGGTGTAAGGACACTTTGTGAATCTGGGCGCAGCCCTGGCTTTGGGCTGGAGATGTGGCCTCTGTCTCTGGCTTTGTCTGAACCCAGGCTGAGCCTAAGCATCTGTCCCCCACCCTAGGTCTCTGCGGAGGTAGCTGCCTGGATCTCTGGCCTGCTTCCCCTTTCCTAGGTCCCGGGATCCCGTGACTGCTGAGTCTGACAGCCTGATTCCTGGAGAGGCCTCCACCCTCACGCTAGCCTGCTGGGGGAGGGGCGGGGGCCAGAAGAGCCGGCGACGGCAAATTGGCATCCTCAGTAGTTGGCTGAAGCCCGGTGTGACGGTGCACACCGGTAAACCCAGCATTCTGGGAGGCTGAGGCAGGAGGATTGCAAATTCAAGCCCATCCTGAGCAATTGACTTAGCTAGACTCTGTCTCAAAATTTAAAAATTAATGACTTGGGATGTAGCTCAGTGTTAAGGCCCTCGGTTCAATCCCCAGTACTGTAAGAAAAAAGTCAACCCCAAGGACCTGGGGTTGCCCTCGGCTCCTGGCTGAGGTATAGCCTGTCAGGTTTGGGGCCAGAGGGGAGTGGGACCGTGGAAGGATGATGACAGGAGCTTCGCAGTGCAGAGAACAGATCTGAGCCCAGGGTCTGCTGTGCAGGAGGAACAGCTCTGGGTCTCAGTTTTCTCCTCTGTAAAATGGGTGATCTCGTTAGCACCTTCCTCCAGGCATGACATCAGGTCTGTGAGCTGCACCCCCAAAGTGGCCAGCAGCAGTAAACACACGGGAAGCCTGAGTTCTGTCTCTTGCTTCCACCACCCGTGTCTGCCTGCCTCGTCCTCCACCCCGGCCAGCTGAGGCCTGGAGAAGGGAAGTAGGAGGTTGCCCTCCCCACAGCGGAAGGGAGGGAAGCTTGTGGAGCCCCACTTCCTGGGATCTGCTCTGTGGCCACCAGACACTTAGGCACGTGGGCCAGCCTGTGCCTCAGTTTCTCCAGGCTGCATGCCAGTGGCTGAAGTGGGGCAGGGACTTCCTGGTTGGCTCAGAACCAACACAGGCATGTGTGAGAGGCAGCTGGGGAGACGCTGGTCTGGGCTGCTGGATGCATAATTCTGTGACCCAGGGGACGGGGATCTCCCAGAGGCAGGACAAGAAGTCCTGTCCTGGATCATGGCAGCTCCTCCGGACCTTGACCTTCCTCTGATCCCCTACTCACTGCAGGGACTTCTTGCCCCGAGGGTCTGGCATTGTCACCCGACGCCCCCTGGTCCTGCAGCTGGTCAATGCTACCACAGGTATGTGCCCTGGGTCCCAGCCAGGCCCAGCCTCGCCAGCCCCCGGCCCCTTCCCAAGCCGCTTGATGAGAACCTTTCGGCCAGGGCGTCGTCTCTGGCCTCTGGGCCTCCACAAGGGAGACACAGGCTGCTCTATTTGGAGATGGGCGGGGGGTGTCTATTGCTGGTGCGACATGGGGCCCAGGTGGGGTTCTGCGATGCCTACTCCTGTTCCCTTCCCTGCTTCTGGCAGAATATGCTGAGTTCCTGCACTGCAAGGGGAAGAAATTCACCGACTTTGAGGAGGTACGCTTGGAAATCGAGGCGGAGACAGACCGGGTCACCGGCACCAACAAGGGCATCTCGCCGGTGCCCATCAACCTGCGGGTTTACTCGCCGCATGGTGAGAACCTTGCCTCGCCCCACCCTCTCAGCTAATTTGCCTAGCCACGCCCCCTCAGGGGTCCTTATTCTGTGTGGCCTCTCCCTTCAGACTCCGCCCCCACAGCGACCGCACCGCGGCACCCTCGAGCCTCAAGCCCCACCCTCTGGTGGCTCCGCCCACCTCTGGCCACGCCCCCCTTGAATCGTTATTTCAGCCCCGCTGTCTTCCTACCCCCTGTCCAGTGCTGAACCTGACCCTGGTGGACCTGCCCGGAATGACCAAGGTCCCCGTGGGGGACCAGCCTCCCGACATCGAGTTCCAGATCCGGGACATGCTTATGCAGTTCGTCACCAAGGAGAACTGCCTCATCTTGGCCGTATCCCCTGCCAACTCTGACCTGGCCAACTCCGATGCCCTCAAGGTCGCCAAGGAGGTGGACCCCCAGGGTAAGTTTCCACCGGGCAGCCAGGGGGCGCTGTATTTTTATTTGGGCAGCTCCTAGAGAGATGGGTAGAATAGTTGCTTGATCCAATTTATGCCTTTAAAGATCATTTTAGTGCTGGATGTGGGGCTTTGTGTCTCTCATTTCAGCACTCCAGAAGGATCACAAATTCGAGCCCAACCTGGGCAACTTAGCAAGGCCCTGTCTCAAAATTTAAACTGAAGGAGGACCCGGAGATGTAGTTCAGTGCAAAGTACCTGGGTTCAGTCCCCAGTACTGAAAAGCAAAATTATTTGGGCCATTCAGGAGTGTGAAAGGGGTCGGCCAGGACTGGGTGGGGGTGGGCAGGGTCATTGGGCATAGGGGTGCATGGGTCCCCTGTGTGAGCCCAACCATGGCCCACCCCCAGGTCAGCGCACCATTGGGGTCATCACCAAGCTGGACCTTATGGACGAGGGCACGGATGCCCGCGATGTCTTGGAGAACAAGCTGCTCCCCCTGCGCAGAGGTGGGCAGACCACACCCCTCCCAGCTCCCCTGCCCTTCCCCCTTCCCGTTTCCCCCAAGCCTGGCGCCCCTGACCTTGACTCTGCCCGAAGGCTACATTGGGGTGGTGAACCGGAGCCAGAAGGACATAGATGGCAAGAAAGACATCACAGCCGCCCTGGCTGCTGAACGCAAGTTCTTCCTCTCCCACCCATCCTACCGCCACCTGGCTGACCGCATGGGGACGCCCTACCTGCAGAAGGTCCTCAACCAGGTAGGGGAGCAGGCGGGATGGGGCCTGGGGAGCCACCTGAGAAGAGGACAGGGGGAGCATATGCAGTGGGGGGCCAGTGGAGGAGAGTGTGCCCAGCCCGCAGGCACAGAAACCCAGAACAGCAAAGTGGCTCACCACTGCCCCACAGGGAGGTGGGACACAGTTTACCCTGCTTGGGACCTGCAAGGACCTTGTGTGCAGGGAAGGTGGGGTTTGCGGCCTGGATAGGAGGGCAGCTGGCTAGAGACATCAATTTCTGCTAAAATGGGAGGCATTGGGCTGGAGGCCACGTCAGCTTTCCCAGGGTTTTTCCCTGTCTCAAGGGGAAAAAAAAAAAGGCCATCATAGGAGAAAGGTGCTGGGGGAGGACCACAGACCTGGTTCCAACTCCAGCCTCATTATTCTCCCACTGAAACATACTTTCCAACTCTCTGAGCCTCTATTTCTGCATCTGTAAAATGGGCATCATGGTGACCAGACTCTCTTTCAAAGGGTCATCATGAAAGTTCAGGGAGATACACTGGAGGGGCCCTACCAAAAGGGAAAGATTATTTTAAGGAAGGTCTGCATCCCAAGAGGGACCGGGGGCAGCCCTCAGCACTGCTGCTCCTGACGCATTTGGCTCGCCCTTTATGGTATCAAAAAAACATTAAGTTAGTAAAAGTGAGGTAATTTCAGCCTGGGACAGTGGCACCCATCTGTAACCCTAGCTACTCAGGTGGCTGAAATAGGAAGATTGCAAGTTAGAGGCCAACCTAGTGGCAATTTAGGGAGACCACATATCAAAAAAAATTTTTTTGAAAAAGAGCTGGGGATGTAGCTTAATGATAGAGGGCCCTCAGATTCAATCCCCAGTACTACCAGATGATAATAATGACAATTATTATTATAAAAATCAGGTAATTCCAAATATAAATTCAGATCTCTGGCTTGCTTGTGTCGAGAACTGAATTATATGTTTCCTAACTCAAGTAGCACACCTCTAAGTGCCGGCCCACAGCCTCCTTGCTGTCACATCTGGGTTTATAACTGTGGCCTTAACTCTTTCCTCACCTGCCTCCCAGCAACTGACGAACCACATCCGGGACACACTGCCGGGGCTGCGGAATAAGCTGCAGAGCCAGCTGCTGTCCATCGAGAAGGAGGTGGAGGAGTACAAGAACTTCCGCCCCGATGACCCAGCACGCAAGACCAAGGCCCTGCTGCAGTGAGGCTCCCGGCCCCCCACACCCATCACTTCGCTGCCCCCTGCCCAGCCTCTCAGCTCCTTCAGCCCACACTGCCCTCCCCACAGGATGGTCCAGCAGTTCGCGGTGGACTTTGAGAAGCGCATCGAGGGCTCCGGAGACCAGATCGACACTTACGAACTGTCGGGGGGAGCCCGAATTAACCGGATCTTCCACGAGCGCTTCCCCTTTGAGCTGGTCAAGGTAGGCCGGGCAGCCCCAGGCCCATCCCAAGCCCCCATCCTACCCAGGACTCTTGGGTGTGTGCCTCCGCTGAGCCCTGGGGACAGGGTGAGCCCGCCGTCACCTCCCCCGCAGCAAGGGTGGCCCCGATCGGCTCTGTGTCTCCACTCCCCTCACAGATGGAGTTCGATGAGAAGGAGCTCCGACGAGAGATCAGCTACGCCATCAAGAACATCCACGGCATTAGGCACGTACTGGGGCGGGGAGCGGGCTGAACCCCAGGAGGCGGGAGTCTGTGCCAGGGCACAGGGAGTAAGGAAGTGGGGCTCCCTCGGGAAAAGCCCCAGAGCCCTGGTCCCCCACCCCCCAGCTGCCAGCTCACTAGGCTCCAACCAGGGGAGGTGAACGAACAGGAGGCCTGGGCCACCGCCTTCCCTGCAGCCTGCTGCCCTCCTCTGCCATCCCTGGCAGCAGGACCTCTAAGCACAGGGCACAGGTGGCCAGGGAGACCCCTTCTAGGGCTGGACCCCGGCCTTCCGGGGTCAGACACCTCTGCCCACACCACTGGGCGGGGCCTGGGCAGAACACCTGGGTGGGGTCTGCCTCCCTCCCTCTCCGCCAGCCAGACCCTCCCCCAGTCCCCTCGGCTCAAGCCAGCCCTTTCTACCCGCCTTCCTCCTGGGCCACCCAAGGCCCACGAGGCAGGATCGGAAGACAGACAGACTGTGCCCCTTCAAAGCTTCGGCCCCTCTTCAGGGACCCTGCTCTGCACCGTGCTCATTCAATAAATGCATTCATCAGGAAAAAACCTAAAGCACCTGCCGTGCACCACGCAGTAACTGAGACCCTAATGGCCCTGCACTGGTGCACGTTGAGTTCCAAGCTTGGCATGGAATTCAGACATCAGTGACTGTGTTGGTCAGGACTCAGAGAAACACACGCTGAGTCTTCACATGAGAAGCTCTGTTCCTAGAAGGGCTCTTAAGGAGAACCCGGTTTAGCAATTTCCGAACAGTTAGGCCAGAGAGAACCTTTTGTAGGGACGCATAAGAGGAAGCAAGACACACATCACAGACACCTTGTCTTACTCCACAGAGCATCAGTGAAGCCCCACCTTACCACCCCCTGCCCATTTGACAGATGGGGACGCTGAGGCCCAAAAAGGGCAGTAGGGCTCCTCCAGGCACAGCTCAGGGGTCCGGGGAGGAGCCTGGCCTGGCACTTGTGGCAGGCACTGGCTTGTGACACTCTGCCCTTCTCCCGCTCTGGGCGTTCAGAACGGGGCTGTTTACCCCAGACATGGCCTTTGAGACCATTGTGAAAAAGCAGGTGAAGAAGATCCGAGAACCGTGTCTCAAGTGTGTGGACATGGTTATCTCGGAGCTAATCAGCACCGTTAGACAGTGCACCAAGAAGGTAACCCCGCCGGCCCAGCAGCCCCCCTCCACCCCGCCGTGCACTGCTGCTGCCAGGCGCTCCCCCTCCACACCCCCACACCCCCATGTCCCCACTGCCTCTGCGGCAGCATGTACAGACCCCAGCGGGGTAGGGGAGGTGAGGGGGGATCCACTTCCAGCCCTGCGGATCACGGGTTGGACACTGGGGGGACAGGGGTGATGGCTGGACTTCGGCCTTGAGCGCCCACCACAGTCTGCCCCAGTTCAGAGAGAGTAGGGCGTGGGGACCCTGCCGCACCCCCTCCCCGCACAGAGGTAGATCCTCCTGGGGTCTCCAGGGAGGGCTCCTGGGGAAACCTCGGCTGGAGACAGGTAAAGGACAGGGCCTCCGTGGGTGTAGTGCTGGGAACCTGGGAGCCAGAGGGGTGCGGAGGCTCCAGGACTAGTGGGTGCCAGGACCCTGCTGTCCTCCATCCCCCCATTGTCACCCACCTTCACTCAGGCCCCCACTGAGCCCCCCCTTCCATCCATATCCAGCCCTCCAGGGACAGAGCTGTCTCCCTTCTGCTGTATCATCTGAGCCCCCC